>JAJEJO010004819.1:402827-498247 GCA_020662805.1 Glaucomys volans
TTGGGGGGGTAAAAATAATAACAGAATGTGTGACAGATACCATTGCCCTGTGTACATGCATGAACGCACAGATGGTGTGACTCTACTTTGTGTACAACCAGTGAAACAATAGCTGTACTCCATTTGTGTTCAATGAATCAATGAGTAAATAAAAAAAAAATCTAAATGAACAAGAACAGAGTTAAACAAGAAGAGATGGGGCTTTTACATGAACTGAAAACTCAAAATTACTGCTTTGTACATATTGTTATAATTTCTATTAACCTGATTCTTAGATTTTGAGTTTTTGCATTCTCAAAACATTAATGTCCTTGCATTCTTACTTAATTAATAGTGAACATTTCTTTTCTAGAAAAATTCTTAATCTTAACCTCATGCTATAAAAAGCTGATGTGTGTCACAACTTCTGATTAAGATTCAGATTCTGATTAAGCAGAAAAAAAAACTTCTGATGCTCAAATAATTTAGGGCTGAATGGGCTTTGTGAATACAAATTAAGATAAAAAAGGATATATTTAAGACCTTCAGCTTTGTTTGACAGTAATGTGAATGACAAGCACAAATCTCTGTGGATTCCTTGTTACATTCCCTACCTATTGTCTTAATAAGAGTCTTCCCCATGATGCTAATTTTTTCTTTGAGAAGTATTAAATATGATTTAATTTCCAATACATTGCCATGGTGAAAAAGTTTTTTTTTCCCTTCCCTGTCAGCCCCTTGTGAACATAGGTGTGCAGCCTTCTGATTATTCTTAATCATATTTTCAAGTCTGCAGCTGGAAATAAAATCTTTCTAAAGGAAGTACGATACAGGACTTGGGCTGGAATCAGAACGTTGTGAAGAGGCTCCTGAGCCAGTGCAGGAAACCATCTGCATGTGAAGTCTGCCTGAATGGAGTCTGACAGTGAGTGTCAGCACTGCAATCACTCCCTGGCAGCAGCCTGCCGCACACAGTCAGGACACCTGTGAAATTGCCTTCTCTGTGCGCATTCGTGTGGACATCTAACTTCACCCACAAACAGCAGTGATCGCTTGCAGATCCACCCATCAACAAGTGCTTTCTTGGCATCTGGGTCAGGATGTCTGTTCTTTAGCCTCTTTAGAATGAACTAACTGGATGGACTGGAGGGAACTCAGAGCAAACCAAGCTGTTAGACCAGGTTACTGAAGAAATTGCCTGGTCAAGAGCACTTCATAGGTCTGTTCTTTTGATCAACAGATCCTTTACCTAATTCAATTCCTTTACCTAATTCAACTCCTTTACCTAATTCAGCTCCTGTACTTGTGATGATTAGGATGCTTCTTCATTTCGGTTTTCCTTGCATTTTAAATTAACATTTATTAGCACTAAATAGGGGGCAAAACCAATGTGCTACACTACGGGGATAAACCCTATTAATACTTTTGTGAAATGCCTTCCAGTTTTTATCTGTGTTAACTATATGTAACAATGCAATGATATAATAATAATTATATAGTACATAATGTACAATACAACATCATATAAGTAATACGTATATATTATTTATGATTTTTATACTATTATAGATCTATTACATTTAAATAAAAAGGTACAAAACATACAGGGCAAATATGTGTAAATCTTTCATGAAAAATGACAATAATACATGGTACTTATTATACTATCATTGTATTATTTAAGAATTTTAATTCCTATAAAATTCATACAGATAATATTTTAATCACATTTCTTTTCCATCTCTTCCATAATATGTATTTTACATATACATATGCAAATATTCATATAGAATATTACATGACAAAATAATTTCAACATCTTTTAAATTATTTCTTTACATTAGAGTCCTAAAAATGTAATTTTGAACAAATTAGCACTGGGCAATACTTTTTAATAAAATTAAATTACCAATAGCAATGTATTGGATGTTATTAATTTATATCAAACTTAATTGTATTCTAAATTTCTGCCAAGTTATAAGAAAATAATCTTATATATTGTTTCATTACTTTAACATTATTGAATTTGAATAATCCTGGCTCTTCTATTTTCTTTTGTAAGTATTATTAGTCCCTTATATCACATAAAAATGCATATCATATGGTGATATATAACATTATACACACACAGAACTCACAAAAATAGGACTAATCTTATGGTAATTTTTTTTCTTATTGTTATTTTTTCAAATATTTGTGATAGTCACATAATTTGATTATTGTATGTATATAGTGTAACATTTGGTGATATGATTTCCCCTCTATACCCTTCTGTTAAAAAATTACTTTGCATAGTTTCCTTGAAATTTAGTTTTCATTTTCTTTTTTTAAACAGAAAACTTCACTCATCCATTGAAATGCATCTAGGTTGTTTCTACTTTAGGCAATTATGGATAAGGATGCTACAAGCAATCATGTACAGGTTCTGATGTGAATAATTTTTCATTCCTCAGGGATACACTCCTACAGGTGGAAACGTTGGTCATGTGATGGCTTCAAGTCTATTAGGGTTTTTATTTATTTTTTAAGAAACTTCCAAACAGTTTCCCAGAGGTTTTGGAGAATTTTAAATTCACATCCACAACCTATGATTAGTATAGTTTTCTGTGGATCCTTATCAGAATTTGCAGTTATCACCTTTAAAAATATTAGCCATTATTGTGTAATAAAACTTCATTGTAGCTTAAATTTGTATTTCTCTTATACCTTACGATGTTCAAGGTCTTTTCCCATGCCTATTTTCCATCTAAGACCTCTTCAGTAAAGTTCTCTTCATGATTTGCATCAATTTTATAATTATATTATATAACAATTGATCTCTGAGAGTTCTTTATATATTACAGTGATGAAAAAATTATTTTCTTTCAGTCTAAACTCAATTTTTCTTCCTCTTAACTGGGTCTTTCACAGATAAAAATATTTAATATTGATGAAATTCAATGTATTAATTTTCATTTTGAGAAGTATTTTCTTTTGGTTTAAAATCTAAGATCTTTTTGCCTAGCTCAAGATCCTGAGATGTTCTTGTTTTTCTCTTTCTGAAAAAGGAAGGTAGAGTTTATATTTCATATTTGAATTCATGATAAATTTTGAATTAACTCTCATGTAGGTGAGACTCATAAGCCTGAGTTGGCTCATTAGTGAATTTATTTGGTCTGAGGATTTCCAATTGTTTGATGCCACCAGTTTAACAGGCAATATTTCCTATTCCGAAGGGTTTTAACAAATCTGTCAAAAGTCATGCAGACATACTTGTGTGCATCTATTCCTGTGTTCCATGTTCTTTTCCATTGGTCTATGTATGACAGTCTGCCATTACCACACAGTGTGAATTATTATAGTTATGTAATAAGTCTCAAACTGGGCAGACAAACTCCTCCTATTTTATCTATTTTCAAATTCTTTTAAACATTCTGATTCTATAATGGACATTAACTCTTCACTTGGGATTGCAAATGTCCATTGGGTAATTAAAAGCAGGATAAAATGCTTAGTATTTTTCTTTTCATTTTGTATCTATCTCCATTAATACCTTAAAATCTGGGTCAGATTCCTGCTCAATTTTTCATGTAGACACCTTAATCATTTAAAGAGTCAGTTTTAAAACTGGTAATACAAGGTTGATTAAATTTACCCAACTTCATTCATCCTCTTCAAGGCTAAAGGCACCAAGGTAAGAGTAATTAAGCTGTTTTCACAATTTGCAGGAACATAATAATCAAGACTGTTGACTTCAGTTCACTTCTAGACCACCTGGTATTGTGTTTAGAAGTCTCTAGTCATTGCCCTAAATCTTCCAGGAATAACAAAGCCTTGCACACTGACCAATGTATGATGAGGATGGTCCTCCTAACAAGCAGCAGTTATCTCTTGGAAAACAAATCATCCCCTGAAATGAAGGCTTCTCTAAAGCCACCTCACAGAATCAGAACTGAGATAGTGATCAATCAGACTAGTTTGACCAAGACTGCTTAATTATGCAGACCTCTAGCCCTCTGTCCAATTCTTCCCTATATAACCTTGGAGCTCATGTCAGTATCCCCAAATAGGACTGAGGATACTTAATCTTTCCACTTCTCTTTCCAATATAGCTATATTGAATAAGTTCCATTCTTATCTTCCACCTTTACTTTCAGTATGTGATTTCTGGGGTGAGTGATAAGACCCAAATTGTTGAGACTTCACAAACATGGATGCCCTCTGGCCTAGGACTCCAGTAACAGCTTTGGTGAGCCAGCCAGGAGAAAGCAGGCCCTTTGCATGTTACACACTTGCAGATGGCAGCCTCCAGACCCCAGAAAAGAAGGCAAGATTGAATGGTTCCCAGCAGCCACTGAAATATCTTATTTCAGAGATTTTGATTATCTTTCCAATTCAGGTTGGCATCAGGTTATTTTTTCCATTATTTGGTAAGGAAGAGAAATACATTTTGGAACCTGTGGACCCTGAAATATGACCCCTCGGATCTTCTGAGTCAACTGTGTTCTTTCAAACAATATGGGCTTCCACTGTTTGAAATGAAATTTTGTGGCATTAACTAGCAGAGAAGAGATGAAAGGTACCCAGAGAAACCAGAGTGTCTAAGGAGATACTGTTACTGCAATCATTAATTTGAAATCGTTGATTCATCACATACTCCTAGGGAACTCCCAAGCCCCTGGGATTATAGGTGTGCACCACTCCACATGGCCAGGCAAATATTTTTTGACCAATTGAAAACATTGATGCTCTTTCTTGCTATTTAGAAGAGATTCATCTGGTTTAATAACAGTGGACTTAGATCTATGAGAGAGAATAATTAAACTACTAAAAAACGTCAAATTCTAATACATGAAAATGAGTTTGCAATGTGTAAGATATATGGAAGATACTAACCACTGAAGAAGTTTGAATAAAATAAATCATAATTTGATTAAAATTATTGAGATTTTCTCTAAAATTACCCTTCTTCAGAACCAGTGCTTTCTCTCTAAAATTATGTGGCACACTACAAATAAAATAAGTGAAGAATCATAGATTAAAGTATGCTTAGGAAAGGCAAGTTTCATTTCTGAAATTTTTAAGATTTTCTTACCATACATAAAGAAAAATCTTAAGAATTTACTTTCTAATTTCCTAGGAAATAATTCTATATAAGGTCTTAATTACAGAAACATTTAAATCAAAGAATTGTTTGCAAGTGCAAAAATGCAAATCATCAATGTTTACTCAAAAATAACACATAATACAAATGGAATCAATTTTAAAAGTAAATGATTCTTTTTCACATTTTTTCCCATTGTGGAAAAACATGGAATTGTCCAAATTCAGCCTTAGAATTCATTGCAATATTTCCATTAGAAAATGAAAAGAAATTATAAATCTTTGACCTATAAATGCACAGATCTTTTCAATAGATGTACTGACATTATGAATGATAGACTTTTTTTTGGGGGGGGGGTGTCTGTGCTTCTGGTTCTACTGCTGTTTAATTGTAGTGATATTTATAATTGGTGCCTAGGAGTAGGTGGCTAAAAGGGTTTAAAGAAAAAAAAGCAAAACAAAAAAGGATTCAAGCAACTGAGCCCTGCAATTATAACTCAGTTTTTCATGAATTTTATTTTATTTGTATTTTGCTTTAAGATGTGAATGGAAATATACATAATAATGAATTTTGTTTCAAATGCAAATGTTTAAACACTTTCAAGGTAATTATGATTTCATTCTTAAATAAAAAAATCTAACAACACTAGTGTAAAGTATGAACCCCCCTTCCTCTAACTTCTATTCCTCTTACCAAGAAAAAAAAAAAGAAAATAGTCATTAATTTTGTATTACATATTTTCAGCTCATTCCTTACACAGTGACATACTTAGCCTCACACATGCAGACACATGCATTAACATATCTATAGACAAGGGACTATACCATAGCATTATTATGAATATATTTTATATTGTAAAATTATACTCTAAAAATTCCTATATTACTATGTTCTAGAAAACAATTATATTTAATTCATAGTAAAACATAATAAAAATCAATAATTATCCCTAAAATGTAATGAATTGACAATTTTAGTGTTTTCATTATTACTCAAAAATGAGGTAATTTATAATATCCACCAGAAAATGATAGCTGAACTAAACTCTGAAGCTCTCGTAGAGATGAGAATTGTTTGGGTTTCTACAAACCAGATTGAATGACATCTTCATGAATGAGACTTTAAGTAGAGCCAGTAAAAAGGCAGTGCTTTAACAGTTAAGTTAAATTAGTTCTAGAATAAAAGCTAATCGGAGTCTGCCTTATGGTAGCTTCAGGGTGTTAAAACACCCAAATGGATTTTAAGTAATTTAGGTGCATCACAGAATGATAGAAACAATATTTGTAGGGATACATCAAAATTCAGCAAACAGCAACATAAAACTACAACATCCGGCAGTTCGTTAAAAATTAGCAGACATGAGAAAAGCAGGAAAATATGACCTACAGAAGGATCACAGTGGCATAGGAATGAATTAGCAGAGATGTTCAGGCAGCTTCTCTGCATAGGATGCATATGTTCAGTGAGGCAGAAGAAAATAAGACTATCTTTCCAAAGAGTCAAGGAAAAGCAACAGAGAAATTTAAAAATGAAAACTTAATTTCCACAATAAAATACAGACAATAGAATTAAAAACATGTTAGAAATAACAGAACATTAATCAGTAAATCAAAGATAGGATGTAAAGGTCACGGAAGAAACACAAATAGAAAAACTGAAAAGAAAACCTACGGATAACTGTGGACAATATCAAGGATTCTAATACTGTTTTTATTAGACTATCTGAGGAGGAAAAGAGAGGGCAGAATATTTCATAAATTATTAACGATTTTTCAAACTTAATGAATATTATAACCATATAGATCCAAATACTTCAACAAATTCCTGAGAGAAAAAATATTAATAAAGACATGTTAGTCAGGCATGGAGTTGCACATCTGTAATCCCAACAGCTCGGGAGGCTAAGGCAGGAGGATAGCAAGTTCAATGCTAGCTAACTTATGGAGACTCTGTCTCTAACTTTTAAAAGAAATGGGGGGTCGCTCAGTGGTTAAGAACCTCTGGGTTCAATCCTGGTACAAAAAAAAAAAAGTGAAGTCACATCATAATCAAATTTTAAAAACCTATGATAAATAAAACTTATAGCCAGGCATGGTGGTACACACCTGTAATCCCAGAAACTTTGGAGGCTCCAGCAGGAAGATTGTAAATTTGAGAACAGTCTCAGCAACTTATCCAGACTGTTTCAAAATACAAAGGGCTGGGAATAGACTCAGTGGTAAAAGGCCTATGTGTTCAAGGGTACAATCTCCAGTATACACACACACACACATGCACACACACATATGTACATATACATTACTTAGAGATAGAATGATGTGAAGCAAACTGAGAAAAGAGGGATTTATAAGTAAGAGTTTATAGCAAATTTACTGGAAATGGTCCACAAAGATAAACTTCTCAAGTGTCCATCAACAAGGCAATTGCTATTAAAACTGTGGAATATTATGCAATAGAATTTTATTTTGTGGTAAAAGGGAATGGAATATTGGTACATGCAACAACATGAGTAAATTCTGAAATAATTAGACCGAAAAGATTTTACATAGGATGGAAGATGTTCAAAGATGGAAGAATTACACAGGAGTCTGGAAAAACTCTTTGGGATGATGCAAATTGTCATACTTTTAGTTGGGGTTTCATAGGTATAAACTAGGTATATATATGTGGCAGTTGCCAAATTAAATACTTCAAAGTAAGTTACAGTTCATGATATTCCAGCTCAATAAAAAAATTCTTCATCACGTTGGCCTAGGTCCGGATTTCCTTACCATTACTCCCAAAGCGCAAGAAATAAAAGCAGGAATCAATGACTGGGATAGAGTCAAACTAAAAAGCTTTTTCTCAGCAAAGGAAACAATCAGCAATGTGAATGTGAAGAGAGAGCCTTCAGAGTGGGAGAAAATTTTTGCCACACACACTTCAGATAGAGCACTAATCTCCAGAATCTACCAAGTACTCAAAAATCTTTACACCAAGAACACTAATAACCCAATCAATAAATAGGCCAAGGAAATGAACAGACACTTTACAGAGGAAGATCTACAAGCAATCAACAGATTTATGAAAAAATGTTCAACATCACTCATTATAAGAGAAATGCAAATCAAAACCACCTTAAGATTTCATCTTACCCCAATTAGAATGTCTTTTATTAAGAATACAGGCAACAACAGGTGTTGGTGAGGATGTGGGGAAATGGGTACACTCATACATTGCTGGTGGGATTGCAAGTTGGTGCAGCCACTCTGGAAAGCAGTGTGGAGATTCCTTAGAAAACTTGGAATGGATCCACCATTTGACCCTGCTATCCCACTCCTTGGCCTATACCCAAAGGACTTAAAATCAGATTACTACAGTGATGCAGCCACATCAATGTTCACAGCTGCTCAATTCACAATAGCTAGATTGTGGAACCAACCTAGATGTCCTTCAGTAGATGAATGGATACAGAAACTGTGGTATATATACACAATGGAATATTACTCAGCCATAAAGAAGAATAAAATTATGGCATTTGTAGGTAAATGGATGATTTTAGAGACTGTTATGCTAAGTAAGATCAGCCAATCCCCAAAATCCAAAGGCCGAATGGTCTCTCTGATAAATGAATGATGATGCATAATGCGGGGGGCAGGGAAGGGTGGCAAGAATGGAGGAAGGATAGATAGCACAGAGGGAAGGGAGAGGTGGGATCGGGGTGGGGGGGTAAGAGTAATAACAGAATGTGTGACAGACATCATTGCCCTGTGTACATGCATGAACGCACAGATGGTGTGACTCTACTTTGTGTACAACCAGAGAAACAAGAGCTGTACTCCATTTGTGCTCAATGAATCAATAAGCAAATAAAAAAATAAAAAAATAAAAAATTCTAATATCATCAAAAAGATACCACTACACAGCAAAACAGGATGTTCTAAATTACATATGTCTCCATCCATATGACCTCTGGAAAAGGCAAACCTGCAGGGAAAAAAACCAGCTCAGTGGCTGTCACAGGCTGGGATAGAGAGTGGACGGCAAAAGGGCTGCAAAGAACTTCCTGGATGGATGAAACTTTTTATGTCTTGATATTGGTGGTGCTACATACCTTCAGACATTTGTCAAAACTATTTGAATCCCATACTTAAAATGCTAAATTTAATTGCATGTTAATTTCTCCACAACAGAGGTGATTTGAAAAACAAATCGATTTCTACATATTTTCTCCAATTTTTACAAAAGAGCAAGAAAAGGTTCCAGTATGAAAGAGTTAGTTTGAAAAAAATTTTTAATGGAATTGTTTAAAGATTTCCTGTTTAATGGAGATCTTTTAGTAATAGTTTTGCTAAAAACAAAAAGAAAACATTCTCCATTCATCCATACTTGCATTTTTTTTTTCTTTTTTATCATTTTAAGGGTAGTACTTTAAAAAAAAAGTCACTTTTTCAGTAAAGGACCAAAATGAATTAGAATCTGAGTAAGAGCTGATTGCAGCAGGATGTGAAATCAATTCAACCTGGTTCTCACTCAGAGCAGGTACCACATCTTCTTTACTCCAACATCCTAATAAAAGCCAAACTCTGCAGGGTGGGCAGAACCAGCTTAGGGGAAAACGGTATGCACTTTGGCAAGATATAGGTAGCGTTGTACAATAACACCATCTATAAAACTGCTCGGCGGTATTTATAAGGAAGAATGTCTGCCACTTTAAATCATGTTATACATTGCTTTTAAAAATGCTATACAGCTCCTCTTTCAGAAACTGCCCAACAGATGCTTTTTATTTATATTTTGTCCAAGTACAATATTTCATTCATTCTTAATTAAATGTTTACATGACTCTAAGTTAACTTGAAATTACGTGTTTTATTTGAATTCTGAGAGCAGGGAATGCCTCTTCTCATCATGGTACAGTGTAAAAGGCAAATTATTCCAGAATCCTGTCCTAGGGAAACAAACTGTTCCGCACAGAGCATTTTATTAACACTGGTCAAGTGCTATGCTCAGCAATCAAAATGCTCTAGTTCTTTGGGATCATAAAGAACTGCAATAATTATTTTAGACCTGTCTTCAACAAAAGGTTATTTAATATGTTATTTTGGACACTTAAACAAAGAAGTCTCCAGATACTTAAGACAAATTTCCCTGCCAACAGGCACAGGGTCTGTGTGAACTTTCAAAACCTTAAACTCACAAAGACTAATTGGGAAAATTTATGGATCCTCATTATTTAACAGTTCCATGACCATGTGATAATACTATGTACTTATCAATAGTCTCTTTGGGGAATTTTCTGGGAATTAAAGTGGAGTTTTTTTGTTTTGTTTTGCTTTTTTTTCTTTAAATAAGTGGAAAAGCAAAGAAACTCCCCACAATAAACTTGGTGAGGATGTCAAGTGGACACATGGAGTCTGATCCAGATGTGCATATAGTGATTACATTTCATTTTAGCAACTTCTCTTAGAGATATTTCTATAGACTTTTTCTGAACCACCAATATGATTTTTAAAGGGGAAGAAAAATAGGATATAAAGTGAATGTTATAATCCCTTTCTGGATAGAACTGAAAAGAGTGTTCTTTTCCAAGTCAAGAAAAACAAATCACGTTGAAAGATAATACAAGAATGATAAAACCTGGTGCAGGTGAGCGAGTTAACACCTATCCTATCCCCAAGTCCACAGGCAAGAAAACCCCGGGACAGCATATCTCGATCTATTTGGAAAATAACATTTTTATTAGCATTCACATGACGTTGTTACATATTTTCCTTTATAGGAACGAATCTGTCATTTTAGTCTTTGCTAACAGATGGAATATTCCTGTAATTATAGGCAAGAAATAATATATTTTAAAATATTTTGCCCTAATCCTGATAGGTGGAGGAGATATTCTTAACAATTAGACACAAGGAACATGCCCCTCCCTCTCAGGCTCCCATCCTCTGCTTCCCTGGATGACAGATGGATCACACACGTTGTGCAGTGAGCCTCCCATCACTATAACAGAATGATAACTAACGTGAAAGAGTCAAGGTTTGTTTGGGCGCACAGTTTCAGAGCCTCCAGCCCCAGACTGGGCAGACCTGTTGTTTGAGGCTGCAGTGGGCATGCCCAATGGCAGCTGTGAGGAGTGGGTTCAGAGCAGACTGCTCACCTCATGGCCAAGAAGGAGGCCCTGTGCACTTAAAGTTTCAGTCCTTCCCTAGAGCGCCACAGACAGCTCCCTGGCTTCTGTGGTAAGGGATTGCTGGGCTCCCATGGTGCTCTGGTGGGGGCTGGAGCCGAGCAGGGACAGTGCAGTGGGTGGGTGCAGCCCTGCCTGCCGCACCTCCTTCTATCATCTGAGGGCTCCTCCATGGGTGTCGCTAAGGGAACCAGCTGGCACTCATTCACACTAGATGCACCAAAGGATGGTCAGACTCCCCACCTGGAGTCCCAGGGATCAAGTGCGTGTGTTCGGATGATCAAAGCGGCAGATACATCGCTTTTTTGACTTGTTATTAGAATTCACCTCAAGTCACTCTCATTGAACTTTATGGAATTAGTTTAAAAAACTCACTCTAAAAGAAAAGTTGTAGGATGGCAGATGTAATTGAGATTTTCTTTGAAAAATACAAATTTATTATAGAATTCTTCATTCTTTGCTTTATTAAATGTGATGTCAATTTTTGGAAAATTTTACCTGAATCTAAAAGCAAACTGAGTATGAAAAGGAAAAATAAGGTCAAAGAACCAGAAACATGTCATAGTGGTATTTACACCTTTAAAAATCATGAACACGGACTTCTTGGGCGGTGCGTAAGATCATCATGCCTTGACTCATATATTGCTCAGTTTACTCTATGTCTTGCTTTCAAAGATTATAACTGCAAAATGTTGCACCAACTTTGATCACAGCTGGGGGACAACTCCTCCATGCATCCTTTCTCAGTATTCACTGCCATCAAAATGAGGAAGTGGGAAGTCAGGCCACCCCATGTTCTCCAAAGACATGGAGACAGAGAACTGCGAAAGGGGAATCTGATATTTTTCCCAGTACATGACAGTAGAATGCATATATGCATTTTGATAAATCATACATAAATGGAGCATAATCTCTCATTTTTCCAATTGTACATAGTGTAGGACGACATCAGTCATGCAGTCATACAGGTACTGGAGGTCATAATGTCTGTTTCACTCTACTATCATCCTTCCCCCAAACCCGTTCCCCTCCCTTCACTTCCCTCTCTCTAATATGAAGTAACTACTCTTCCCTAGCTCCCACCTTATTGTGAATTAGCATTCACATATCAGAGAAAACATTCAGCCTTTTGAGTTTGATATCACTCAATTTAAACACCTATTCCAGGGCTACCACAATGTGAAATGGAGACACGATTTTAGGTGGTAAATGACCACATACTCGAGTAATTGATCCACAGAAACTGAACATGATTTGGTTTATACTTCTATTTATATTTTTCCACACTGCTCAAGGAGAGAGCTTTACATCAGGCACCTAGTATTTGACAATCTCCCCTTTCAGGAAAGAATATAAGGCACTAGTCCACAGACCTCGAGATGTAACAAAATCTACATAAACTTTTATGTTTCTTTCCTTTTTAATTATATTTGTTTTTAGTTATATTAGCGGGCACTTATATTAAATTTTCATTTATGAACAAACTATCATTAAGATTTTTAGATTTCAAGTTGAAGTAAAAAGTTAGGCAAATAGTATTGAACATACTATGTTAAATACCTGAAGATGAAGCAGTCACCTGGCTGGCGTTTAGGACACCTCATTGCCTAACGTGCAGGATGAGAGGGGATTACTGTTACAGGGTCTTAAGATACTTTCTAATATTTATCTTATTTTGAGGAATGTAATGTTTTTGGTTTTACTTAACCCTGCATGCCATTGGTATTTTGTATCCTTATATAGTTTCCCTGCAGACAGCGTGTGTATCCTGAAGCCAGAGACAGATGGATGGAGCCTTGTCCCAATGCAGCGATCACAGTGGAGGGGTCTCCAGCGGGAATGCCAGGAAAAAGAGAATTCAAATGCCATGTTCACTCTTTCCACATCTGACATGGTCCTAAGAGCCAGAGACCATCACCAATTTAGCAACCAGGCGATTGGGGTTATCAAAGAGGGAACACAAAGAAGAGCAAAACAGAAAACAATGTGAGTCATTGCTGCTTACGATTCCTATTATATAAAATAATAATGGTAGTAATAATAAATTTTTTAAAAAGAAGCAAGTCCATCATATTGACTGCTTGCCAGGGAAGCAGTTGGTTCAAAGAAAGGACTGGCTATTTCTTGGTGTAATCATGGCTTCACTTTCACATCTATATAGCAATTGCTTAATAATTTAGGAGTCATTAAGGTTGTGGTATTACACAAGCTTAGGCATTTTTATAACCAACTGGGCATGTGCTACCACCTTTCATTGTAAAATGATGAACTGAAATAACCTCAAAGATCCATAAGAATGCACATCGATTTTAGGTGTTCACAACTATAGAATCCCCAAGCAGGCAGACATCACCACCATCTAGAGGTTCACTCTTCTCAGTGCCTTTTTTTATTTAGAATGTGGAAAATTAGAAAAATTAAGGTGAAAATGAGGACATTTTGAAACTTTTTCCATGTTGAGTGGTCTTAAATTTGATATAAATTCTTCCGCTTTCACATTCAAACCACAATGTTGAACTATATAAGTTCTAAAAAAAAGTGTGTTACCTACTCATCAACGTGGTAAAATTATTTCATGGAAATATATAATTTTAAGTAAAAGTATTCAGCATTTGATTTCACATTTAGCTTATTGATACTCTATTCTAACCCTCTCCCATCATAGAAAAAAAAAATAAACGTCAAAACACCTAATGTAAAAGGAATTTAAATATTCTAATCAACTACATCTATAAAACATAGTGCACAAATTTCCACATAAAACATTTTGGAAACAATTTCCTGCTGCACACCCTGAATCATTTATAGGTTCTCATAGTAAGACAGCCCTAAATATATAGAACATAGGTGGTCAATAAATTATCTTCCTAAGCCACATAAATGACTTAAAAATATCCACCGTGAAGGACCAGATGGCTCAGCAGATTGGCAATTTACGAGCTAACTTTAATTCCTCACTGGACAACATGACTAAAGGTCACTGTCAGCCACCATCTGCCATGTGGCATGTGAATAATGCAGTGGTGGGCTTGGTCTTGTTATCAAAGACAGGTGCCCACTGCAGAAGGCATGAGCCTCACTCCAGTTGGAAATAATTTATTTACGTCTCCTTCAATAAATGGCGAAAGCTGTTTCCTAACTAGAGTTAGACTTCCCAAGGTAACAAAAAGTGAGAGATTAATAAAAGTGATCTCCATACTCTTTTTCAAAAGAAGACATCTATTTCCCCACTTGTATTTTCATGACTTTGAGTCAGTATGTCCTCAGTCTAAGAAGTCGCCATTCACATTCCAAAGATCTAACTTTGAAAGAAGGAAGTACCAAGAAATAATTATTTCTGGTCAGTGGGTTTATGTTTAGAAATTATGTATTTAATAATGTTTGGAATAAAATATTCTATTTAAAAACTTTAAATTTGTTTCCAAATCTATATGTATGCAGGTAATTGAGAGTTTCACACTATATGTGATTAATAAAATGAAAGAATGCTTGGAGAGGGGGGGCAGACAGAGGGAGAGAGACAGAGAGAGGGAGAGAGACTGACTGATTGATTTGTCAGGACAAATTTTCTAATCACAATCATGTTACCCAAACTTGAAAATCCCAAGCATTAAAATGTGTTTTCCAACATACAAGTTTCAATGCTGTCGTTGAAGACTATCAATTCTAAGTAGCAATTATTGGAAAGTCTCTCGTTCATGCTTGAAAAAAATGCTGAACAGACAATGCATATTTAGGATTTCTTTGTTACTCATTTTTCCTTAGATGCAGAATGATTAAGTTTTACATATATTGAGGCATCTCATTCCACAACTATCCTGCCAAAAGCTGGGTGCTGAAAATTGTGGAGAGGACCTTGGGGACTGCTGAGTGACCTTACTTAATAACTTTGATCCAGAGAGAAATGAATTTATTTTCTTACATCCAGTGATTACATAAAGGGGAACTCATAAACATCTCTCTGAACCCATGCTAACCTCCCCTCTTAATAGAGCAAACACATTTATTTATTTCTACGACACTTAATTGAATGCAATGTTTTTAATTTTCACTTATAATATTATAATTTTGAAATTAAAATTAAAGTTTTAAGAATTTTCAGTTTGCTGTAAAACAGTCCAAGTACTCAGATATGGAAAAAAAAATCAAAATGGAAATAGAAAGTTTTAAGATTTAGAGATAATCTAATTGATTAATACATAATTAGTTGATTCATATTTAAATTAAATCAATGTATGAATGATGACATCATATACAAAATATAATGTATTTTAATAAATATAATTACTTCTATTTTTCCAAATTTTCAAAACTGGTGGCCTTTTTCTCCTTTAGCTCTAGCCTCCAACTACACTTCTAGGTCAGGAGAATCTGCCCCAACCCTAAGCAGGTGACGCATTAGGTTCCAGGTCAGCTTTGGGGTATTATCTAGGAAGGTCCCTCCTAACAGTTTTCTTATTTAATCCCTGGTCATTGAGCTGATATTGGAGTCCCTAACTAATACCACAACTCTAAGCATCTGCACATCCCAACTATCCCAGTAACCTGTTGAAGAACGTCTCTGATACCAATCCTCCCTGTGGACTTGGAAACAGTGCACTTCTGTTGATGCCTGACTCTACTCTGGTGCTGGAACACCCTAATACTATAGCACCCGAGTACTGTTCTCTCCTTTGGCTCCTGCTCTTCCTCAAGGAAGCACATCCAGGCCCACCTGGCTCTCCCTCTCTTCTACAGTGGAAGGTGTCCTGCATCCCTGTGCCCTCCTTCACCTGAGGGACTGGTTTGGTACCTTAGTCACAAAATGGGCAATGTGACTACACTTAACAAGGTGAACTGCTTCATTATTTACTTTATTCATATATGTTCACACATATTAATTTTCTTTTTTAATTTTCTGCTTTGAAGAATATAAAGTCAAGTTATGTGATAGAGAAGGACAGGGAGTAGAAACTGAAGTAGCTGGGGTGGTCTTACAGAAATGATGATTTGGATCATACTTTTTCAAGCACTGAGAAACTTCACATAAAATAGGTTTCACATGTATTTAGAAGGTGAATAAACCCTTTTTGAAGGCAGGTATTTGGCATTTTACCAGATAAAGCATCAATAAGACAAGAGTCTGTTCACAGAATATTTACAAACTAATAGGGTTTTCAAGATATATAAATACAAAAAGATCAATTATTTAAACACATATGTATTTAATCTCACATATGCAACATTGGAGGAAAAAAAAAAGTCAAAGCAAACTGGTGCAAAATGCTAAGGCAGTCCAGAGGCAGAGGATCCATCCAACTCTTCCCATACAGATCAGTTCTGAGTGGCAGAGACAGAACAGGAATAAGGTAAGGAAAAGGGCAATGAGAACTCACAGGAGGCAATTACCAAAGGTGCAGAAAAATGAAAGCACAAACTCCTCCAGAAAGACTCTGGAGGTGAGACATTTGGGATGAAAGAAGAAAAGGTCCCGAGTCTGGGGTTGAATGCAAGCCCCCAGGAAAGGAGAGTCGGCCCCATCATACCAGTGTCATTTTTATTGGTGTCTGCTATCTGCACAGAATGGTGCATTTCACCGTGGTCTATCCATGTGTATATGAAATATTATTTGATGGTGCTATGTATACATACACACTTATTTTAGAAGTCTATGAATATGCCCAACTCAAGATGATCAGATGATTTGAATTATTTGGAGATAATTCTCCAAAACTATAAAGTCTATAAAACCTGTATTTAAGCTAGGCACAGCAGCACAAGACAGTGATCCCAGTGATTCTGCAGGCCAGGGTGAAGGATCACAAGTCTGAGGAGAGAATGGGCAACTTAGCAAGACTAGAGTCTCAAATAAAAAGGGGGCAGGCGCTGGGGATGGTAAAGTGCCCGTAGGCTCAATCCCCAGTACCTCAAAACAAAAACATGTATTTACTGGAAATACTGGATTTTAGGAAACTCACTAACATATTACAAGAAAAATCTAAAAAATTCTGCTCAAAAAATCAGAGTAGAAACATAGGTCAATTGATGAGTGCCTCTAAGAATCAATGGGTGTATGCACGAGGTTTTCCAGCACTGCTCAGTTAAATGAGCAGCAATACTGAGTAATCACATAACAAAGGAGGACAAGGATGCACAACGGCAAAGGCACTGTTTGGCCCCGGCCTCAGGATACAACCATCAGCAATCATAACTAATGCTTTTCATAAGTATGGATGATGAACTACTGAAATTTTAAAAAATACAGTAAAAAATACTGCTTGGATTAAGGAATATATTTGGGCATTATAAGTAACATTAGGCATTTTTAAGAGAAAAAAATGGTCCTTGTAAGAAAAACAATAAGAAATGATGACTTAAGCCATTAAATATCTATAGAGAACATTTTTACCTACTGGGAAATTAAAGAAAAAAAACTAAATCTATAATTGAATTGCTACAATGTAATTGAATAGGCACGAAATTAGGGCACTTTCATTCTCTGTGGTTTATCAAAATGGAAATATTAATTCTACGATTCATGTACTGTTAAAAATGTAAGAAGCAGAATATTAGAATTATGGAATATTTGCAGAGCTGTGTAGCTCACATTGCTCAAGAACAGGAAGCAGTGGTAAGGTTTATTCCTTGAAAAACATATTATTTCCAAGAATCATCATAACACATATTTGGATTAATTTATTTAAAAATTACCTGGTAAGGAAAGCTTTCTGGGGTGGGAAGAGAGGAGCAAATACAAACAGCGCCCCTAATCATCACCACAAAAACAAAGAATCCAGATACAACCATTTGAATTCATGCTGTTCACATTTGGAAAACAAAATCCAGTAATATATGCATACATGGCTCAATAAATTCCAAGTCTGTACGACGTGCCTGGTAGAGGACACGTGGCAGACAGCGCTATTACAGGGCTACTGTGAAGACGTAGAACACAAAGAAGCAAATAAACAAATCAGGCGATGACACGGCCACCAGGAAGACAGGACATCTATTAAAGAGTAATGGGGAGGGGAAGAAGGCCACTTGGGGCTTCAGATGGGCTGGACGCCGAAGGCACATTGAGGTTGTAAATCAGAGCTGAGGGCGGGATGACTGGCTGAATTATCAGTGAGATCTGAGGAAAGAAAATTCATCCCTGAAAGGGGCACAGGAGCCTGGGTGGGAGGTGGAAGTGAGTGAACACCTACCTGGCGGAGGCACAGTGAGGACTGGGACCAGGAAGGCAGGCAGGGCCAGGCAAGCTGGGATCTGCAGGCCTCACCAGGGAACTCAGGTTGTATTCCACACACTCAAAGAAGCTCATAAGGAACTTGGCACTTTCACCTGTGTGTGTCCTTCCCACTTCAGAGGTGACAGAGTGCAGTCACTCCAAGAGCTTGGGGAGGAGTAGTGTCTCAGCCTCCCTCACACCTGAACGCACCCTAAAGTCAATATGCGCCTGGGAGACAAGAAGATGCATCCACCGGTGTCCCAGGTGCCCTCCCTTCAGAAGCAGAGGCTGTGAACCTCTTGGTTTCCTTTTTCTTTGTCTCTGTGTCTTTCCTAATGGCTAGAACATAGATACCATGACTGAGCTAGGGCAGCAGTTTGTAACCATGAAATGATATTATACTGGAAGTCATCCATTTTCTAGAGAAAACAGAAGGATCCAGAGTCCTGGGGACCTTGTGGGAGCACAGTCATGGCTAACAGCTTCAACTCCCTTACCTTTCTACTGTTGTCTGAGAGAAAAATAAAATTCTCTCCCATGTTAGGCTACTGATATTTTCAGTCTTTCTAATAGCAAACCCAATCCTAAATGATCTCCCTTGACAGAACAGTAAACCGAATAGTGAATGGTTTCTATGTCGAGCAGGATGGTAAGATGCCATACGTTGACTGAAATCTCACAAAGTTAAGAACAATATGGTGCATGCCAAGTATTTCCTCATTACAAAGTTAGATGCTTTATAGTCTATCCCCTTTTTAAGCAATTCATATCTTTTCAGGCATATTAACATAAAATGGAATTGCACAATTACTACTTTAGTATGAATTCCTGTTGAGCCTACTACTCTGAACACACCCCCATTCCAAAGAGATTCCTAGATGTTAGTTTCCTACTATACTTCAAAATAACATTAGCTAAATTTTTATAAATTGTTTAGGAAAATAATGTCCTAATATCTAAGGAAACAATCATAGATAAAACATATAAAACATAGTGGAATAAGAAGTTCTATTTCTTATATTCACTATCACCTGCAGAAACTTGTAAGTGGATAAAATGTCAACAGACAATTTCCAAAATTTTCTACGAAAAATGTTAGATGGAATAAAATCATTTTTAAGGACAAATGTTGCCCAGAATTTATAGGTATTTTCACAATACTATTCTTAAAACCACTATCTTAATATAATATTCTAAATCTATGAAGAAAAACTGAGCCCTCAAAGAGTTGGGAACTAAGCTGCAGGAAACCTCAATTCTACTCTAAAATAACAAAATGGCCAGATTACTTTAAAAAAAGTAATAGTCAACATCTTTGAGTAATCTTTTCATAGAACATGCAAAGCTGTTCAACATTTTCCTTTTCATTTCAAGGACATGTGAGCCAACTGTTAGGTATGATGTATCTTGTAGGGATTTTGAGACCAGCATGACTTATGTTCATAATATTTGGATGTTTTCTGTTTTTCTTGGACTTATCCACACATTTGTCTCAATGCCAGCACAAAAAGGAAAAGAAAAAAAAAATTGATTCTTGTTCTCAATTATTTAAAGCTATAACTGTTCCTGTCTTTTTCTGCAATGTCCACAGTCTGGGTTCATTCTGAAGAGGGCACCCCGCCGGAGGCAGCACCAGGGCTTGGGGATCAGGCTTCTGACTGACAACAGAGAGAAGCTAAGGAACTGTTCTTTTGTCTAGACACTCTCTTCCTCCCAAACTCAGAATAAACATGTTCAAGACTGCAGCTGCAGTGGCATTCCAGACAGACAAGATCCCTAAACAAAAGCTGACTTCCTTCCCATGAGAGTGGGCACAGACGCTGACACAGTCCACACACCGTAGACGGCACATCTCAATTGCCAGGAGAAAGGCCTCAGAAGGCTCTGTGATGCGCAGACCACGGCCACACATTGCTGTAGGATCTGTTCTCCCCCTCATCACAGATGGATCCACCAAAGTTAGACACTTTCAATGCACTGGTATTCAAACTAGGGGCTGCCTGGGTGCGACACTGGGTGGTGGTTCTCCCCATCACTCCACTGGGGAGGAAAGAATAAGTAAATTGAACTGAGCAGAATAAAATTCCACCTAAAGTTCTTGTCGAACATAAATATTTTAAAATATCACATATAAATTAAATCTATTTTAATTTTTCCATTCCATTGTTAAAAGTATTTACATATCTATCTCATGGCAGAATTGCCCACAGTTTTGATAAAGAAACCTTGTATTTGGTGCTAGACAACTGGAAATAAAAGTTGCAGGTCATTTCACACAAGCATTTCTAATTGTAAACTAAATTTTTATGAGTGGAGAAGTTAAAATGGATTGGAATGTACATATGCACACTACAGATATTTCCAATATATAATCTGTCATTTTTATGCCTTGCTGCCTTGCTTAGCTGCATTTTAGAGTTAGGTAAGCCCATCTGGTCATTGAGGGAGGTGCTTTCTGTGCCTAGGTTGCCTGACCTCAGATTCAGCTCTGTGTTCAGCTCTAAAGGTGCTGCTCACGTCACACTCCAGGGAGCTCCGTCTCTCTCTGCTTTTCTGCCTCCTGACTTTCTCTGAAGATAAATGTCTCTTGTCCTGCCCGTGGCTGCAACCCAGATATGCAGCCTTGGAGACAGGGCTAACACTACTGGTGACCTTAGTCAATTTGAAAGCAGTGATGGAGGCCAGAGATGAATACTGCAGTCTCCAGGCTCAGGATGAACACTGCCCTCTTCTCACAGGTTCCTATAGAATCAAGGGCCTGGGTGCTGCCTACAAAAGTGACCTTGGGGCTGGGGATATAGCTCAGTTGGTAGAGTGCCTGCCTCACAAGCACAAGGCCCTGGGTTCAATCCCCAGCACCGTTAAAAAAAAAAAAAGAAAAACAGAGACCTTGATGACAGACCCTTGGTTGGCTTCCTCCTTCACTGTCGCACTGCACGTTCCTTCATCTACTTCCTCTAATCAGTCGTCTGAACAATACACTGGCACACAAGTCTGTTTTTTAGGCTGTGCATCTGTGACTCCTGTATTCAGATATTTGCCAATAAAATAAATGCAACCTCTAACAAGGTAAATGTGTAGCTCATAATTAGCCATTTAATTGCAAGTCAATAACTGTAATACATCTCATTAATGCACGCCAATAATTTGAGCATTCTTGAATGGCATTTAAGAATCTAATAGAAGACACAGTTCTTCTACAGAGAAATATGCAATAAGTTCATTTATAAGAAAATCTCATATATAGATGGTCTATTCGATAAAATACTGAGAACCTCTGCACTCAATACTTGTTCTATAATTCTATTAGATTTCACATCCTTTCCTGTTTCATTTATGTTTTGTAGACAAATCCATGAGTAAAATATCAAGAGCCAACTATTGGTAGAGTCAAGTGAAACAAAAGCGGCTCTCTGTGGGAAAGGTAGCAAAGGGACTCTTTCCCTCCCTCCTCCATCAACCCAGACACTGCAAAATACAATGAAAAAAGCCCTGCATAGTCATTCCAAAAGGAGTTCAATCAAATGTGCCTCAGGAACTGTAAGCTTCATCAATGGGTAAAAGGAGTTAATAAGAAGTGTTGCGTCCCCCAGGACCACAAAAGTTCTGAGTCAGAAGTTTTTTTTCTTCTTTGGGGGAAAAGGTTGAGGAAAAGAATACAGCCTCCAGTGCAGAGAGAATTCTGAACTGTCATGATGGCATTCTAAAGAGAAATGTAACATCAAAGTTGATAAAAAAAAAAAAAAAAAGAGCATGCCCCTCATCAACCTTAAAGATTGCTGGAAGCCAAGACTCATAAACCGGCTGCCACATTGCTCACCTTCTACTAGGTTACAGTGAGGAAATAACATTTTCCTAAGAATTCACTGGGTTCTGGTTTAGGCAACACTACTTTCTCATAGGTAAGATGCCGTAATTCTAAAACATAACCAGACTGCAGGAGCTACAGATCATTTTGTGTGTCTTAGTTGAATCTGCAGAAATTAAAATACAAGTAGTAAGGTCTTCATCTTATTCAAAATAGATTTTGATTACACCATTTCTAATACCCCCTAATCCTTGGAGGGAGATGTGTGAGTGAGTGTGTGTGTGTGTGTGTGTGTGTGTGTGTTTTGATTCAAAAGTTTTTGATCCAATAGCTACTTGCTAAATACCAGGAACAATGGCAAGAAACTGGTAGGAGATGATTTGATGTTCAAGGTCTGAGCTTGTGCAAGCTGTGGGTTGACTGTTATTCCAGACCGAAGAACCCTAGGTGGCTAAATGTGACAGTGGTTAAAAGTAGGGTTCTGCTATGGACTGAATGTTTGTCTCTCCTCAAAATGCACGCATTGAAATCCTAACCCCATTTACATGCACAATTTTTATGTGTTAATAAACTACTTTTCATAGTAGAAATCCTAACTGCCAGTGTGATGGCATCTGGAGGTCTTTGGAAGGTGGTGAGATCATCATGAGGTCTCATGATGGGATTGATGCCCTAGTAAGAAAGCATAGGAGAGCGTGATCTCTCTTTCTGTTCTCTACCACGTGAGGCTATAATGAATAGCAGGTCCTCACCAAAGCCAGATATGCCAGCACTTCAACCTTGAACTATCCAGACTCCAGAACTATGAGCAACAAATGTTGCTGTTTAAGTAGCTCGGTCTATGATTATTTATTAAAACAGCTTGAGCTGACAAAGACAGGATCCTACAGCCATCTGGATCCATGCAGTAAGATGACAGGTGTCCCAAAAGTCAGGATAAATTAAGTTAGCAGAAATTTATTTTAGAGTGAGGCTGCTCTGAAGACAAAAATCCCAGGCTAACAACCTACAGTTATGGGGACTTTCACATGAAGCACATTAAAAAGAAATTATCTTTCTATATAATTATTCCCTTTAATTACTTGTAGCCCTTGATTAATGTCTGATGCAGTCATAAAGCAAATGATATTGATGAATAAAGGACTGGGTATTAGAGGGAAGAGCAGTCTTTAATCAATCGAGGGATTGGAAGTCAGAGGAAGAACCATCCATGCCACACTTTCTTCCCCTTGTTTCCTCTGGGGAGAATTCAGCACCCTTTGTGAGCCCAGGCCAGGAGGTTCAGTGCTGATAAACACCATTGAACGCTGCTCAAAAGCAACAAGGTGGTTAATGCATACAGTCTCTCAATGGATGAAAAACTTCACTTTTAATTCTTCATTTGAAGGAAGAGTGGCAGAGAAAAACAATGAATTAAATTTATATATTCTATAGTATGCTTAATTCAGACACAGCCTTAAAATCCAGCAGATCTGAAATCACAGGTTGGAGAAAAGATTTATGGAGAAAGTGTGAGAGTAACATGCACTTTAAGGTCTGAGAACGTGGGAGTTCACAGGGACAGGGCAAATATGTACATCTACTCATTCATGGGCATGCTAACACTTGGATTCTGAGAATTTGTGATTTTGTGGATTATTAATTAAAATAATTTTCACCTTAAGGTCACTAATTTTGTCAGATCAAAATATTATAATTGATCAATAATTTCATTAGTTAATGAACTACTTACTAGATACCCATCATTTCATTAAAAAAGATTTTTAGCCAATGTCATATTGGACAGACAGACAGACACACACACACACACACACACACACACATACATGAGAAAAGAACTCTCAAAAATAGTCACTAAGATTCACCCAAGGGGGGGCGGGGAAGTCACTAGATTTTGTCTGGAGATGTGGCTCAGTTGGTAGAGGGCTAGCATAGCATGCATGAGTCCCAGTTTCAACCTCAGCACAAAAACCAAAACCACTAAATTTTTGGTCTCCATGTTTGTCATATAGTGATTTAAAAGGTCAATATCATAGGTCAATATCCAGTCTTCAAACTAAACTTTAGGAACCACTACGTGAGCTGAAAATCCATCTTAAATTAAGAATGTGAGTCCTCTCCTTCAGCATTTCCCCTCCTGGCCATGCCTATTGCCCCTCTAAACTGATACTTCACAAACTGGCTCTCACACAAGTTGGGCCCTTGCAAGGGTGATGAGTCCTGAATAGGCACTGGCTTTCCATCCTGAGCTGAAGTGGGGTCTTGTGCTTAGGCTACACTGAGCAGGTTGACCGCAAGTCCAGCTGCCCCACAGTCTCAATGTAAGCAGGGGAGAAGTAACCAAGACAGGTACAGAGGGGAAACACCTTATATCATATCACCATTTTTATTATAAAATGTATAGAAATGGGGTGTAGTACAGGTAGACACACAACCAGAGTGTGTCGCCATGGTAAATACTAGCCCAAACTGTTTTCCTTACAGATGTTTATGTAAGAATTTTCTTTAAGTACTCTGTAATTTTAAGACATACTTCAATAAACGTGTGTTGATACTCATGTCTGAAGAGTTCGTTTATCCCTGCATATTAGAACATTCTCTGATGTTTTCCTTTGGTTTCATGCCATGTAATTTCTAAAAAATAAAATCACCTAATAATGAGGTCTATTTTATATATCTATAACCAAATGGTCTTCAATGAATAACAAATGGGCCTTTCTTGTAGCAAATTTTGAACATAAGGAACATGTTATTATAGATTTCCTGTGGCTGCTTTATCCTCTGTACCCTATGCATGTCATTTTTAGAGGATTCAAATTACTTTGAATAATAGAGGTATTGGCTGTTCATAAAGAAATCAAACATACTAAGCTTCTATTTTCAACTCTATTTTATTATTTTACAGCTCACATTTCTTTTTATCCAGAGTAACTCATGCCAACAATTTCAAAAGCACTTTTGGCAGATATGTGAATAATGTGGAGAACAAATACCCAATTAGTAAATTTTGGCAGATAGTCTTTTGGATCCGCATGAGAAGAGAATATTTTATGTCCTTGACCAGTTCATTACTACCAACCTAGAGCTGCCCACACATGGCAAGTGCTCCAGGTTTTATGTGAGGGGACTGTGGACCAGGGAAATATCAGTTACCAGAGACTCGGTGTTCAGATAACACGCTTGTGGTTTTCTTCCACTCAATCAATCTGCTACTTTCTTATAAACTTACTTTCATTGACTTTTTTCTCTGTGAGCAATGCTTTTTCTCTGATTGCATATTACAGTAAAAAATGAAAAATTGTTTCATTGCAGTGATCTCAAGCCAGAGAGTCATCGGAAGACGGGAGGCTGGCCATTTGTTCCCAGGACCCTTTCCTCCTCCCCACGCTGCTCCTTCCTTCCACTCATCTGTTCAGAGCAGCAGCTGCTAGCTGACCTGCAGCCCTGGGAAACAGCATATCTAATACCCGTAACTGGAACAAGGTAACCCAGTTGAACTGTTCTCATGGAGAAAATGACAAGACTGAAATAATTTCCAAAAGAGAGCGAAAACAACATATTAAATGAAAGGATTCAAAACCGAAGATTAAATGACAATACAAGTTTCTGTTAATGAAAATAACCTAAAATCCCAGTCTGTACTTTCAAAGTCACACAGATGTTCTTTCCCAAATATCCACACTATGAAAAGCACCCATCACAATCTCCAGGTTTACTACGTTCCCTTCTCTGCTACCGAATGATTTCAGCATGTTGCATACCAATGCTGTTCTTCATATTATCAGAAATGAATCCAGAAATCACTGGAGTGCTCCTGGCTGCCTTCAAAAGGAAAGGTGCTCATCAGAATTGTGAAAGAGACGAGTGAGACTTCACAGAAGCCTCCTGCAGTTGGGTCGCCAGCAGACCATCACATCTGAGCTGCCCTTTGGCCACCTGACTACCTCAGCAAAGCTGGAGAAGTGCCTCTTCCTTAAAGCCCATCATCCAAACCATAAGTGCTAGACCTGGGGACAACAGATGGGCACAGTGCCTCTCACCAGTGACCACCCCTGCGTGATGTTTTGTCTAATTTATAGCCATGTCTGAGGCATTATGCATGCACCTTAAGCTCCATTGCTTCTTCTACTGTAATATGTTTCCTGAGATTGTAGATACATATGTAGTTACACCACATACACCTAAGCACACATTCACACGCACACACCTATGTATCGACACACGCCATGGAAATTAAGTACGTTTTCGTTGAATAATTTGAGAAATATCGTCACACATATTTCATGAAGATGAAATAAATTTTTGTATTATATTTTGTAATGCTTTGATCATTAAGTACCATGCTTGATTATACATTGATTTTAAAATCAACATATGACTTTCCATCAGTTATTTTAGCAGTTTTACTAAAGTCTAACTAAAAACTTTTTTTACTTTTTTATTTGTTCTTCTTAGATATACATGACAGTACAGTGCATTTTGAAATAATATACACACATGGTGCAGGTCTTATTCTAATTAGGATCCAGTTCTTATGGTTGTATATGATGTGGAGATTTACTGTGGTGTAATCATATACGAACACAGGAAAGTTATATCTGATTCATTCCACTGTCTTTCCTATTTCAATTCCCCCTCCCTTCCCTTCATTCCCTTTTGTCTAATCCACTGAACTTCTGTTCTTCCCCTCCTCCTGCTGTTGTGTGTTAGCATCAACGTATCAAAGAGAATATATGACCTTTGGTTTTCTGGGACTTGCTTATTTCACTTAGCATGATAGTCTCCAGTTCCACTCATGTACCTGCAAAAGTCATAAAGTCATTTTCTATGGCTAACTAATACTCCATTGTGTATATATACCACATAGTCTTTATCCATTCATTTGTTGAAGGGCACCTAGGTTGGTTCCACAGCTCAGCTATTGTGAATTGAGCTGCTATAAACATTGATATGTCTTTGTCACTGGGCAAAGAAACTAAACAGGCACTTCACAAAAGAAGAAATATGAATGGTCAACAAAAGTATTTTTTAAAAGATCTCTATCAATTAGAAAAATGCATATTAAAACTACACTAACATTCCATCTCACTCCCGTCAGAGGGCAATTACCAAGAATACAAGTAATAATAAATGTCAGTGAGAAGGTGGGGAAAGGGTATACTTACACGTTGCTGGTGGGACTGCTAACCGGTTCAACCACTCTGGAAAGCAGAATGGCGATTCCTCAGAAAATTTGGAATGGAACCACCATTTGACCCAGTTATCCCACTCCTCAGTATACACCTAATATTTCACCAGAGTCAACTGGTTTAGTGTAAAATCCACTCATTTATAATGAATTTAGAGTTGTGCAAACATCAACACTATCCAGTTTCCATACACTTCCATCCCCCAAAACATATCCTGTCTACTGTAGTCAAGTTTTTCTGCTCCAAGCTCCAGGCAACCTCTAGTCAACATTCTGTCTCTTTTTCAAACATTTTATATAAAAGAAATCCTACATATGGGGGTCTTTTACATCTGACCTCTTTAACTTACCCTAATGTCTGTGAGGTTCATCCAAGTGGGAGCATGTATCAGTAATGCACTCTTATTCTGTTAAAAAAATATTCCACTGTATAGATATTACATGGTTTGTTTCCACATTTACCATTTTGGGGGATCATAAATAAGGAAGCTATGAGCATTCATATATATGTCTTTACGTGAACATATGTTTTTATTTCTCTTGTGTGCTGAGTAAACTTATGTCTATTTCCCAAATGATTATATCATTTTGTACTCTGACCAGAAATGTATGAGACATCCAATTTTTCCACATCCATACCAACACCGGCTTTTGCATGTCAATTTCGGTGACAGCCATCCTGGTTGGTGTGAACTGGTTCCTCTCTGATTTTGAAATGCATTTTCATATTGATTCAGGATGCTGAACATCTGTTCATGTGTTTATTAGTCATTCATTTATCTTCTTAGCAAAATATCTATTCAATTTCAGGCACTGTTTTCAACAGGGTATATTGTACAGAAAAGAATAATGCCTCACATTTGCAAAGCTCACTTTCAAGTAGTAGGGAGACAGAAAAGCATGTAACTGTCAAACGGTGGGTCTTGTGCCATAAAAAGAGTAAACCACTGTGATGGGCCTGCAAAGTATGAGACAGTGGGTGAGTCATATGCTTTAAATGAGGTTGACAAAGAAATTTTCACAGACGAATACATTATAGAAGGTCCTGAAAAAGTGAGTATGGAACCCAAATGAACTGTTGGTGAATAGCTGGACATAAATTCAGAATCAGGAAATACCATGAGTGACTAAGTAAGAGGAGCCATCACACCTTACATCTGTGTGTGTACTCTTATTTAAAGGAGAGCTATTCACTGGGTACCGTGGTTCACACCTGTAGTCACAGCAGCTCGGCAGGCTGAGGCAGGAGGATCGCAAGTTCAAAGTCAGCCTCAGCAAAAGCAACTAAGTGAGACCCTGTCTTTAAATAAAATACAAAATAGGGCTGGGGATGTGGCTCAGTGGTTGAGTGCCGTGAGTTCAATCCCCAGTATCAAAAAAAAAAAAAAAAAGGAAGGAAGGAAGGAAGGAAGAAAGAAGAGTTATTCATTGATAAAATTACTGCTATTCATGAGACTTGGCGCTTTTTGAAAGTTACTCATAATCACTTCAGAAACTATACAGAATGATAACTGTAATATTTATGTACCTATACTATATTGCCAATGAGGTGAACCAAGTTTTTCAAGTAATTGATGCTCGGTATTTATTTCATCTGTGACATAGAAATATGCTAGTATACATTCTATTTAATAGAAATCAATACTCCTATACTACAGAAAATTGACCTTTTCTTACTAAATCAACCAGAAATGCTCCACCTGTTACTGCCCACAGCACCATGAAGGACATAAGACACAGGAAGAATTAAGGCACATATATTTCATTTATACAAGGTCAGAACATCTCAAATTTGTGTTTGTTAAAAATACATCAGGTAGCTGCAATTTGAAGGACATGCTGAGGAAGGTACATTCTTCTGTAAGCAAAGCTTGGAATTAAAATTGAAATAGGAATATTAGTAAACCATATGCACGTAGGGTGTTAGAGTCAAAAGGCACTCCACCACAGACACAGCACCTGGGCCTGTGGAGGACTCTGCCCCTGGTCAGAACCACCAATCTCCCCAAAAAGGGTCATCCAGCATTGTCAGTGAGGCAGGAAATTCCTGAATTTGGATCCTCTTTCTTTTACCTGCTACCTGGGATTTTAAATATTTTTTCTATGGATTTGTTGATTTGGTTTTTGTTTGCTTGTTTGTTAGAAAGGGTAGTCTTGAAAAGAAATAAGAACATTTTTGTGACATAATGACTATGTGGTCACTTGACTTCTGGGAAGATTTGGTGCATGCCTCTGGTTGTCAGGCAGCAACTGCCAGCACCCGCCAACTCTCGGGTTGTTTTTCCTTCGCCTTAAGCTCTCCAGATGGGTCTCACTGACTGTAAACACTGCATGACACTCTCCTGTGATTTTTCAGTGTAAGTATCTACAACCAAAGAATCTGGTTAGAATTAGCTGTACTGATCCAGCCACTGTTCATGCCCAGAACTTTGGAGTTACCATCACCAGAAGCATTATCCAGATTGGGCATATCATATTTCAAGGACAGGAGGGGATACAAAAAGAAGGGAGAGAGACAGGCTATATGCAGTAAAACACTTAATTTTCTAATTAGTAAGTCTAAGGACTGAAAAAATTAAAGTGGCAGTAAAGGGCATCACAGATCAAATGTGTGTGCACACACAGACACAAATTCTGAAACACATCGGTGTTAGGCCAAGTGCTCAGTGTATGCTCTTGAAAAACAGGACTTGGTCCCTACCCTGATGAAGCTTGAAATCCAACACACAAGACAGTAAACAACCCAAATGGAAAAGAAAACTTATTAATGTCATCTACGTCACCTCTTTTGAATGCAGGAACTGGGCAAAAATAAAAGGAAACAACAAAAAGCCCCTGGGAATGACTATGAAGTGGAGAAAATCCTGTCGTGGACCCACAGAGGAATTAACTGGTGAAGGGTAAACACAATTATTCAAGGCAGAAAGTAGAGCATGTTCAAAGGTTCTGAGGAGCCAGGTGTGGTGGTGCACACCTGTGATCCCAGCAGCTCAGGAGGCTGAGGCAGGAGGATACGAGTTCAAAGCCAGCCTCAGCAACTTAGCAAGACCTGGTCTCTAAATAAAATATAAAAAGGGGTGGAGATGTGGCTCAGTGGTTAAGCACCCCTGGGGTAAATACCTGGTACCAAAAAACAACAACAAAAAAGGTCTGAGAATGAAAATTCTTGAATTGTACAAGGTCTGAAAAGACCAGGAGGGCTGAGGCAGAAGGGCAATGATAAGGAGTGATCAGACATGAGCAGTGAGAGTTCAATAAGGATCGGCTCATGCACAAATGATCAATAAATGATAAAGAATTCAGATTTGATTTGATTTTAAATTCTATGAGGTTTTGAATTAGGACTACTGACCTTTTTTTACTTTTTGCCTGTGAACAGGTCCCACAGCTGCTGAGGGAGGAGGCAAGGATGAACATGTCAAGGCTCCTTGGAGGTCAACACAAGAGCCCAGCTGAGGAAGGACAGGGACAGGGCCTGGAGTGATAGCACTCAGTGGAAACAAATGGAGCAGCGTGTGTTTGGAAGGGAAACCAACAGTACATGGAGGGAGACTGGAGGGTGAGTGAGAGCCAGCGGGAGTGAAACTTCCAGGTTCCTGGCTCACACCTTTGCTGCCACTCACAGAAATGAACCAAGCTTGGAGGAATATTTTAGGTTTGAAGGAAATGATTAAGAATGTATTCTGGAGTCTTAATTGTGAAAGGTCTGTTAGTTAGCAAAATTGATGTCAAGGTGCCATTTTGTATACAGGAATGTGAAGCTCCAAAGAGAAATCAGAACTAGAGAAGGTAATTGGAAAATTTTCACAAACCCATGGTATTTTTAAGATAAATGAAACTCATAAGTTTGCTCAGGGTAAGGGTGTATAATGAGTAAAGATCTCCAAATATTAAAGATTTTAAACTCTGGAAAAGGAAAGAAAAATTGGAAGAGAAAACCAACTTAACATGTAAAAGAAAGAACAAATGAAGAATGTGGTATCCTAAGAGACAGCAAAATAGAAGATTTTCACAAAGTAGAGAAATTTTTCAAATGCTTTGGAATGGTTAAAATAGATATAGAACAGTAAAAAGGCTACGCTGTTCTCAGAATGTGGAATTCAACATAGTTGAATACTTTCAACTCTCAACATAGTTGAGCACTTTCAGCAGACTGGAGGGCTCAGAGGCTAAATGGAGGGATAGGATCCTTGGGATGTGAGGACACAGAGGCAGCAAGCTTCTAAATAATATGCAGAGGTGGCTTTAGGGAGACATGATGGGAATAGATTTTTGAAGAATGAAAGGTAATGAGTCACTTTAAAATGGTAATGGAAATGACCCAAGAGGGACTATGCAGATGAAGATCCAGAAGAAGAAAATACAGCACTACATAAAATAGTTTTATTAGAAGAAGTGGGTTTGTCATTTAATTGGGTCAGACTAAACCTGGAAATGTTTTTGCTTCTGCTGAGTCTTGAGGTTGGGTTAAGAGGAGGGACACAGAGATAGGGAATTAATAAGGCTTGCATGACCATGAGGAGTATGAACAGCATTGGCCTGTGGTTTCACTACAGGTTACCAGATGAAACCACCTCAGAGTTCATTATTTTCCTTGCTCCTTTGGATTTACCAGAAATTTTCAGTATCCTTAATACATGAAGAGGTGATCACTGCTTTTGTGAGGAGAGACCAGTATGAATACTAATCGGGAAACACTACCTGGCTCGTTAAAAGTCCTAGCAGAAAACAATATCAAAGAAAAGAAAAAGTGGATGTGGCAATGGAAGAGAATGCACGTCAAATTAAAGACTTTGGGGAGGATCATAGGAGAGGGCAGTGAATCTGTCCAGGACAGAGACACATCACCAGTGAGTTTTGGCAGCCTGTCCCCTTTGGCTACACAACCAGGCAGGTTTCTTACCTGTGTCTCAAGTTTTCACAATGTCTTTAATTTTCTGTTCACATGTACCAAAAAAAAAAAAATATCTAAACAAAAGGATAAATTCTCCATTTCTCCCATTATTACAAAGGCCTCACCCGAGCTGTGTGATCAGTAAAGATAGGTTATAGTGTTTCAAGACACTTTGTGGTTGGAGAACACTTGAGAAAATTAAAGAGTAGTCCATTTTCAGAAATGGTTTGATTTGGACCAATATATTTTGGGAAAAAGTTTCATATGGTGACCTCATAACAGACCTCTTTTAAAAATAATAATAAAACTGAAATTGGTCACAAATGATCTTGAATCACCTGCTGACTCAGATGATCAGCTTAAGTTCTTAACAAGCGGAAATCTTGCAGAATGTCTCTTCCCACGAGGTTTCCAGTCGATTTTGGTTTGTGCCTGGCTTGGAATTTCAGCAAAAAGTCTTTCTTGTGGTAGCTCCACTTTGTCATTTTTGGATGTAGCCAATGCCAAGAAATGGACTGAGATGAAGAAATAAAGTGTTGTGTGTTGTTTTGTTTCGTTTCCCCACTGAAAACTTGCACCAAAAAACAAATGAAAACTGCAGTCTCAGAAGAGAGTGTACAGATGTTAAATGAGTTCATGAGCTCAATGTGGTTCTGCAACACTGAACTTTTAGAATAAGAAACAAAATGCTGTTTGCCCAATAGCAAACTCATGAACCCATCAGAATCTGTTGCTGCCAAAACTCTGGAATCTTGCATGAGATTCCACCGTGGGGGGATTTAGGTCTTTCCACCTGGCAATGTACACATTATTGTTCAGATGCAGGTAACAAGGAAGGGTTAACGGTCACTCACAGTGCCTAATATGGGACTGCCAGAAAAATGAGGGACCCAGACTTCTCCAGTCAGGGAATTATGAAATGGCTTTCTGCTGCAATTTGTAATTCTGCTTATTCAAAGTGAGGGAAATTTTGAGTTTATTTTTTCTGGTCCTATTTTGTTCTGGGACCCCACCGGCAGGAAATTTGTATCCTGAAAGTGTCCCGGACAGTTTTTGGACACTGAGGAGAATAAGTCTGCTTAGAAACTGATATTAATTTCAATTACAGAGCATTTTGCAAATATTATGAGTTTATGTCCCCAGGCAACCTCAGCAGTGGTCATAATGCAGCTCTAGGTGTTGGATTTTGGGACAGGGATATAATTTGAGGTTCCTCTTCCTTTTGCTTTTTCAAGAAAAATAAAGTCAGCTCCTGGTTTTCTAACCACTATTAAATTCCTCCATGAATTTCCCCCTTCTAACACAGGAACACCCTGAAATGGTTCACATCAACTCTACCCTGAAAAAAATTGCACATTTTGAAATTTAATTCCTCTGCAGGTTCAATGTTGTTATGAAATGATTTCAGTACATTATAATGTTATAAATGTTATAAATGTCTCTACTAGACATATGGACAATATTTTATTTTGCTAATTTTAATTTAATGATTTGAATTTATTATTTTACACAATTTTGAGTTTCTAGTTTCAATTAGGAAAAACTTGGGGTGTTTTAGGTAACCAGATATTAACACACATACACACACACACATACACACACATTGAAATATTCTCAAGAGTCTTTTAGTTCAAACTTTTGTGTAGGCTTAGCAAGGTAAACTGCTTAATATAAGCTCAGATAGGGAGGTACTCTGAGAAAACATAAAAAGCTAAACATGAATAGTTTTATAAACAAATCATTTAAATCACTGTCATTTTCACTAGTTACATATGCAAACAAGAGAGTTATTTTCCTACAGAAAATGGGAGGGAGGTGGGAGACTGCAGAATGGTCAGAGACCAGGGAGGATGAAAAGTCAGTCTGTTTGGCTCTACATTTGTGCTTCATGTCTACCTAGAAAGTCACTGAAGTCTTCTGGAGAAACACATCTAAACAGAAAAAGACGGTTTTTTACACCAAGCAGTATCTTCCCTCTATTCCAAGCCTGAATATCATCTTAACCTTGCAGTTATTAAATATAGATCTCTTTGTTGACATTTTGTTTAGATTTTCTTTCCTTTTGTTTTTGAACACACCCATGATTATTTAATTTAAATTTCAATGTGGTTATTTGGTTTTGCCATTTATACATTCTGAAGAGTCAGTGGGTGTCCATTTTAATTGATGTCAGTGAATAGGAATCTCCTTTTTATTTTTCCATCACTGCTTCTGTCAGATCTGATCATTTTGCTATGTGTTCACCTGATGTATGCTCTTAACTCTGACTCACAACATATCACAAGGTGAATGTAATACAGTTTAGCTATCAATTTCCCAGTGATGGGTGGTCAACATTGCCACAAATACTTCTACAATTTGCATCTCTGAATATTTTGTGAACATATATGATACATTTTTTTCTGAGAGAGAGCAAGGAATAAAATATCTAGGTCAGTCACAGGGTGTAACAACAATCTAACAAAGTTATGCTATAGTATTACCTGTTACAACTAAAGCCAGGATATATTCCCACAAGTAGAATATAGGGTTTTCATATCTTAACTTTCTAATTTTTGATAATTTCAGAGTATAAAGTTAAAGCTTGGCTTAACTTTCTATTCCTCCCATTTCTAATGAGCTTGAATATCACTTGATAGGTCTGTTAGCCATGGTGGTAGTGTGAACCATCGCAGCATAAACTCTGCTCTTTTTGGCTCAGGAAAAGTTCTGTGAATATTCTAGATATTAATTAATTTTGGTTTTCAACATTGCAAAATTTTCCCCGTGATTTAAACTATATTACCTTTGCCCACTATTTTTCTTCACTGAACATCAATAATTAGTGATACAATAAAAGTAATCGCACTAATGGTTCAAGGTTTTGAAGTTATATTTTAAAAATATTTTATTCTTCCAGATCTAAAAGTTAATCTCATATTTCTATCTAGAAATGTTCTGGTATTACCTTTTACAATTATGCCTGTGATCCATTTGAAGTTCACTGCAGATATGATGATATATTAGGAACAAATCTTTTCAATAATTTCAATTCAAAATAGTTTGCCATGCTTAGCTTAAATACATGACTAAACTATTTCAATAATACTGCTTCAGAAATATTATCCCTTCCTTGTCTATAAGCATTTCTCATATAGCAATGTGAAAAATATTTCCTCTATGAAGTCATCTTTCCCTGGGGGCCATTAGGCACTTGCTTTTCTTAGGATCATGGGGTAGAAGAGAAAGGTCCCATAAGTGCTGGGCACAGTGAGTTCAAACAGCAGTGGTGGTAAACCATGGACAGAAAGCCACTGCTTCCCTCACACACATGGATTAATTTTGCTGTCACTATCAACCAGACAGTAGGGATTTCCTTTAAACCCTCACAGAGAACCAGTATGGCATCTGGAATAGAAGGAGAAGATATGCACATTACTCAGAATGATGCCTGTTTTTATCATCTCTCTTGGATGGTTTGATTCTCTGATATAACCATGTGTACATTGGCCCATTGACCTGAGAATGAACATCAACTTCTGCACAAGAGAGACAGGTGATAATTGCTTAGGTCATCTCAGGAGATAGGCAGCAGAACACACAAGACTCTTCTACTCATTCTATTCTTATCCTGCTGCCTCAAAACCTCCACCTCCTGCCCTCAAATGCAGTCACAAGCCTCTGTGAAAAAAGATAGCTTTCACTCTTGCCATGTGTTTCCCTGAGTTATTATTAGCTCCTGGAACCCATGATTCTCTCTTTCTCTCATAACTTCTCTAGAGTTAACTTCATGTGAGGGAGACATAGTCAGTGCTGGTTTACTATCTGGATTTTTTTAAGCTCCTTCTGAGGAAAGCATTCTGTCTTAACTGATATTAACTTCAAAAGAGAATAAGCAATATTACATAATATAGGCATGATTTCCCAATTCCAAATCAAGTCAGGCAATGATCAAGATACAAATTAAAAAACATCTGATTATATACTTCTTATCTAATGAAATTTATTCAAAAGAGAGAATACTAATAATAGAGCCAAACTTTTGAATTTTTCATTTTATGATATTGCCTTTGTAAAAACAACCTTCTTTAATAAAATCCATAGTCTGAAAAGAAGAGCAACAGTATTCAAATTTTAGAAGTGTTATAAAAGGGAAATGTTTGAAAAGGTATTACTGAAAGTGTAACTCTAAAACAGAGTTTGTATTATCAATATGAATTACCATAGGACAATATGACCTTTTAATGGTGCTTCTAGAGAAAGGCAATTTTATGTAATTGAAAAAAAAATATTAACATTGTATTATCAGAAAGCCTACACAACATACATTATGACTTAAAACTATGTATTAGTTAGAGGGGGGTTTGGTTACATACACATTTAAACAATTAAAAATTGTTTAAGTGATCCATTTCAAGGCACTCTCACCTATGCTCAAGAGGCCCAGCTTTCTCTGCCACAAGATGTTGGAAAATCTATAGGAGAATGCTGGGCTCCTTGAAAGCCAGGTGAGTAAATTTACTTATGAATATATACCTGAACTAGAGGAAATGGAGAACAACATCAACAGGTTTTTCCTTTTTTGTAGGATTAAATAGTATGTGGACTTGCTCTAAAATGATTGCAGTCAATAGGCTCAAGTGGCTCCTCTCAAAGTGGTGCTGACTCTGGGATAAAAGAGGGCACACATTGAGTTAGAGTTCCTTTTAGAGCCCAATCCAGGGCTCTTGAAAGAACAAAGCTCACTAAATACTATCTTGTGTAAAAGAAGTGATGATCATCCAAATAAAAAGGTAGACATGCGAGCAATATGAAAAAGCAAGGAAACAAACAGGAAACAGCCTACAAAACTTCAACAACGGGATTCCAGTGGCACCACAGTAGAAGGTATGTGGGAGAGAGAATTTAGGAAGTTCGTTGTTAAAATGTCCACTGAGCTAAAAAAGATGTAAGGAATGATATTAGAGAAAAAAATGCAGAAAGTGAAAGATTATGTTAATAAAGATATAGAAATCCTAAAAAAGAACCAAATGGAAATTCTGGCAATTAAAGACTCAATAAATTAAATAAAACATTTAGTGCAAAGTATTACCAACAGATTAGATCACTTTGAAGACAGATTTTCAGTCCCTGAAGACAAATATATAATCTTGAAAATAAAGTTAACAAAGAAAATAAGAGACCACAACCAGAATCACCAAGAAATCTGTGATAATATCAAGAGATCAAATTTGCAAATCATTGGAGTAAAGACTCTGAAATAAAAAACAAAAGAATGCACAATGTTTTCAATGAAGCAATATTAAAAAATTTCCAAATCTTAGAAATAAGATGGAAATCCAAATACAAGGGAAATATAGAACTCTAAATAGGCAAGATCAAAAGCGATTCTCACCAAGACATATTATAATAAAAATGTCTAATACAGAGAATTTTAAAAGACACAAGAAAACAAGGCAGATGACATTGAGAGGTAAACTAAGTCAGACTTCAACTTATTTCTCAACCCAGATCCTAGAAGTCAAGATGGCTTGAATATTTAATAAGCCCTGAAAGAAAACAGGTGCCAACCAAGATTACTATATCCAACAAAACTATCCTTCAGAATTGAATATTGAATTAAAAACCTTTCATGATAAGCAGAGACTAAAAGAATTCACTCTTAAGAATTTACTAAAAAAGTGCTCAATGAGATATTATTTCATGCAGAAGAAATGAAAAATGAAAACCAGGGTGAATTACTCTAGAAAAAGTCAATTAAAGAAAAATAAATTCTGAATTAAGCTTGAGAAAGGAATCAAATGGCAAGAAATAAAAACAATCTGTCCTTATTAACAACGAATGTAAATTGTCTAAACACTTCAATCAAAACACATACATGGGTACCCTGGATGAAAAACAAGAGACAATAGTATGTTGTTTGCAAGAGACTCACTTACATACAAAGACAATCACACCTGAATATGAAAGAATGAGAAAAGATATGCCACGAAAATGGTAGTTGAAAGCAAACAGAAGTAAGTGCTCTCCTGTGAGACAAAGAAGACTTCAAGCCAAAATTAATCAGAAGAGCCAAGGAAGTTCACTTCAAACTGCTTAAGGGAATCATACAAGAAGACATGTTTACAAATATTCATGCCCCAAACAATCAAGAATGTACATAAAGCAAACTCTTCCCAATATAAGGAATTAAAAAGACCACAATACTACAATACTGATTTCCATACACCCCTTTTGCCACTAGGTAAGTGATACAGATGTAAACTACCTTTAGAACTAAAAACCACTACTAATCAAATAGACCTAACAGATATCTTTAGAATATTTCATCCACTGACAACTGAATTCATGTTCTTCTCAGTGGCCCATAGAAGATTCTCTGAAATAAATCATATTTTAGGGCACAAAGAAAATTTTAGTAACTAAACATTAGCAGACATAATTCCTTGTATGCTATGAGGTCGTAATTGAATGGATGATACATAAAGGGGGGTGGAAGGGAGGCAAGAATGGAGGAAGGATGGATTGCATAGAGGAAAAAGAGGGGTGGGGACAGAGTGTGGGGAAGGAAAAAATAACAGAATGAGACAAACATCACTACCCTGTGTACATGTATGATTACACAAATGGTGTGACTCTACTTTGTGTACAACCAGAGAAACAACAGTTGTACTCCATTTGTGCACAATGAATCAAAATAAATTAAAATTAATAAATAAATAAAAATCAACAAGATGAAAAAGAGAAACCACTCCAACAACTAGAAATTAAATGCATTTTTTGAATGACACAGTAGAAGAAATCAGGGAAGAAAGCAAAGCATTTTTTAGACATAAATGACAACGGTAATATGACGTACCCAAATCTCTGGAATGGCATGAAGGCAGCTGTTAGAGGAAAGTTTATAACACTGAGTTCATTCATTTAAAAAATAGATACCAAATAAACAATCTGATAATAAACCTCAAGGCCCTTATAAAAAACAAGAACAAACACCAAAATCAGTAAGAAGCAGGAAATAATTGAAATCAGAGCCATTATCAATGAAATTGATAATAAAAAAATACAAAGAATCAATACAAAAGAGTTAATTCTTTGAAAAAATAAACTGTATTAATAAATCCTTAGCCAATCTAACCAAAAGAGAGAGAAGACACAAATTAACATTAAGATTTAACCACCATTTCTTTTAACATGAAAATATTGCCCAAAGATGCCTTATATCTATCATGTAAAAGATATGAAACATATCTAAATAATTATAAATTGTATAATTTACATTATTGTTTGATAATAGTTCAAAATAGTCACAAATCTCATTTGAATATAAAGAATTACTTTACTTGAATAAAAAACAAGATATATGGTACAATCATGTGGCTTACTTCAAAATCAAAAGAGCAACTTGTATTTCTATGTATGTATTATTTTGTTTGTGTAATTTTTTCAAGTTTCTGTGCCATCATTTCTAAAATTAGGAATAATATCTGCTGTAACTACCTTGAAGAATAATTGTGAAAATAAGTTAATAGATTAAATATAAAGTACAATGTAGAATTCAGAACACCATATAATTTCAGCTGGTATGATCATAATGTGGCTATTGTTATAGCTATTATTAATGTGAATAATTTTATTATCATTCTTATTATACACAGCAAATGCTTTCTAATTAATGTACAATTCAAGGACACATAGGAATATACCCAATTTATTAACCACTAAAGTATTTTAAATATACTTATTCTTGTAATAATGTAGAAAAGACTTAAGAATTATTATGCAAAGTGGATGAGAATGTAGAAAAGAAACTGAAAATGGCTTCTGTGCTTTGGGTATACCCTCCAAGGGTTCATGTGTTGGCAACTTGGTCTTCACTGCAGTAATGTGAAGAGGAAACACAGAACTTTCTAGAGATGGAGTCTACTGAAAAGTAATTAGTTCACTTAGGGTACTGTCTTCAGAAAGAATTGATGTAGTTACTGTGGACCACTGGCTAGTTACTGAGAGAGAGTGTTCTGAAAGAGCAAGCCTGGCATTTGCCCAGGGTCGACCTAACCACCTGTCCCACATTTGATCTTCCCTTTACATGGTGGTTCTAAAGAATTGGTGCCATGCTGTATTCTCTATCAGTCGCCAAAACTATGAGCTAGAAAAGACTCTTTAAGGTATCCTGATTCAAGCATTTTGTTATGACTATGAGAAACAGACTAATACAGTGGCAGAATCTGATATTATATTCACCTTTCATCATATTTACGTGGTTGTTCATAGGTTGACATTTCATATTCAGCACTTAGAGTTCTTACATCAACTGAAAAGTAAAGGAGATTGTGGGAAGCCATCCTTATTTAGCAGAATTGGACTAGGTTTAGCCATGTGATGCAGAGACCTGGCTTCTAGGAACTGCAGGAGGCATGTGGCCCTGTCGGGGAGTGGTTCCCTATCTCCTTCTGGAATTTTCCCCCTAAGAGAAGGGCTTCCCTAACTTCACCCTATCCTGTCCATCACAGAAGAAGCTCCTCTTGGTCCTTGCCCCCCTTTACCTGTGTCTACAAACGAAGGAGAGTTGGGCTACTTCATATTGTTAGAGGCCAGAGCTGGTATGACTAGACCTGTCATGCCCCCTCTCATTTAAAAAGAATATTGGCTCTTTATTGAATAGATAAGTTTTTTTGGTAATTGAGTAAATACTGCGAACATCCTCCTCTGGCACTTAACCCTTTTCTCCTGCACGTGGGATGTGGCAGAGAGGTCCCTCACAGGACATCTTTTGTATTGTTTGTTTATTCTCTTATGTTGCCTTGTTTTATTACATTTCAATGAATGATGTGTTCGAAATGTCTAATAAAATCACTGCCCTTAAATTTTCTTCAATTTCATCATAAAATAATGTGAAAATTCAGCAATAAAAGATTTTGTGGTATTACAAAAAAGTGCATATTTTGCATAAGGTTTCATGAAGTTCCATGCATTTAATTATTTTTCTTTCAGCTACCTAGCTATATGAGTTTTAATTTATCAACTTAACCTCTATATATCTCATACTTTTTAATAGAAGAACAAACAATAACAACTGTTTAGCAACATGAGAATGAAAGTCCATGTTTCTATTTAGGCCAGTCTAAGTGTGGTTGAGTGTAGTAAAATATACAACTGTCCCTTTTGGCATTACTTTTGACTACTAACCATTCTTAAGACAAAGCTAACTTTCTCTGCTTTAATAAACTTATTACAGTATGGCTATTTAAGAAAAAAAAAGACATTGAATGAAAAACTGCTTTCAACCTGAATATAGAAAAATAAATAAAAGCATGCCCAAACTCACCACATGTATTAAGCACAGTATTAGAAATACTAGCCAGAGCAATTAGGCAAGAAAAAGCAATAAAACACATCCAATTACAAAGGAAGAAACAAAACTGTCTCTGTTTTTGTAAGATACTACTTCTTTTTAATTTTTTCAGCTGTTGATGGATTTTCATTTTATTTATTTATTCATATGTGGTGCTAAGAATGGAACTCAGTGCCTCACATGTGCTAGGCAAGCACACTACCTTTGAGCCACCACCTCAGCCCCCCTAAAGACTTCCTGAAACCTGTTAGAATAATGAATAAATTCAGTTCAATTTAAAATACACCATAAACATTCAAAATCAATTGACTTTTCATGTATTAATGATGAATTATTTGTAAAATAATTAATATACACAATTCCATTATCATCATATAAAAATTCAAATATTCATGAAAAATTTAATCTAGGAAATAAAAGTTGTATATATTAAAAAATATAAAACATTGATAAAAAATTGAAATAGACACAAATTGCTTGGTATCCCATGTTCTTAGGAATGGAAAGGTTAATAATATCAAAATGGTTATACTACCCAGGGTAAACTGGTGATTCTATGCCATTGGATCAAATTCCAATGGAATTTTTTACAGAAATATAAAAAAATTCAAAAATTCATATGAAACTATAAAAAGAAGCAACACAATATCTGATTTCAAATAATAAAAGTGTGTAATAATCACAACAGTTTGTGACCAGAATAAACAAAAGCATATTGACCTATGAAATGGAATTGAGAGTCCAGTAATATATCCATGTATTTACAGTGAATTGGTCTTTCATAACCATGCCCAGGACACACAATAGGAAACAGTTTCCTCAAGAAACACTTCTGGATATCTGCATACAGAGGAATGAAACTAGACACTTACCTCACATCCCAATCAGAAATCAATTAAAACGGATTAAATGCTTAGAGGAAAGACCTGAACTGTAACCACTATAAGAACTCATAGGGGGAAAGCTTGAAATTAATCTGAGCAATCATTTCATGGATATGAAATGTGATGAGAACCAAAAAGTAAACTAATGGGATTGCATCAAACTAAAATTTCCACACAGCAATGAAAACAAAGAAGAGTGAATAGACAAGTCACAAAGGGGGAGAAAATATTTTCAAATTGTGTATCTGATAAGTGATTAATATCTAAAACATAGAATAAGCTCCTACAACTCAAAGCAGGAAAACAATAATCCAATTCAAAAAATGGCTAAAACCTGAACAGGCATGTCTCAAAAGAACACATACAAATGGCCAATAAGTATACAAAAGAATGATCTATATCACTAAACATCAGGGAACTGTATATCAAAACTAAAATGAGATGTCACTCCATACCTGTTAGAATGGCTGTTGCCAAAGGTGAAAGACAAAGCTGTTGGCAAGAATGCAGAGAAAAGAGAAACACTATAAACTGCTATGGGAATAGAAATTGGTGCAGCCAATATAAACAATAATACAGGAGTTCCATAAAATATTAATAATAGAATTACTATTTGGTTCCAAATCTACTGTTAGTGATAAATATATCCAAAAGAAGAAAAATCACTTTTTTGAAAAGACATCTGCACTCCCACATTGAAAGTAGCATTACTCACAATAGCCAAGAATCAACTTAAGTTTCTGTGAACATAAGATTGGATAAAGAAAATATGGAAAATATGTTATATATATACATATACATATATGTATATGTACGTATATACATAAAGCAGGTTATTGGTCTGAAATAAAAGGAAGTCCTACCATTTTTAATAATGTGATTGAACCTCAGAAAATTATGCTAAAGTGAAATTAGCCAGGTATAGGAAGACAAATACCATAAAGGTGAACTTGAAGAAGTGGAGAGAACAATGGTGGTTACCAGGAGCTGGGGGTGACCAAATGGAAAAATATTGGTCAAAGGATACTAAGTTTCAGTTATGCAGAGCAAACAGGATCTGGAGATCTAGCGTACAGCATGGTGACTTTAATCAATAATACTCTTTCATATACTTGGAATTTGTTAAGAGAGCAGATCATAAGTGTTCTTAGTACATATACACACAAAATGATAACTACACAAGGTTATGGATATATTACCTTGTTTGTGATAATCTCAGATACAAGGACCAGTTATACTTTCATAACTTTGACAAATAATATTTTCAGGCTAAAACATCCAGTGTTGGTCTCAACCAAAGATATTACTTAAAATGGAGACATTTGGAATTTAGCTGCTACCAACACACAGACATGAAAAATGCTACAGTTAAGAAGCTACTCAGTTTTTTCAAGGGTCCTGATATCTGATAGGATATCAGGCAGTAATTACTACAGGCAGTAATACTCCATCTGGCTTTCAAAACCAACATTTTTAATTGACCTGAGGTAACTTTGCTAAGGGAACAAGTTCTGTAGATTGGCTTTGTAGTTTCATTATATCCTATAATAATGTGAGCATTTAATGTCAGAATTTTCTGTAGAAATGTTAAATATGCTATCCTAAAGTTTAACCTACATGCTAATGATAAAAATGATGGTCACACATATTTTGATTTGACTTTTTAAGTGACAATTTCACTGATTTTCTTCCATGTATTGCTCACTAACACAACATATAAATTAAAATTAAACTCTACTCCATGAGTACTTTCTAGATTTGATTCTCAACTTCAGTTATCAAGGTAATCAGGTTGACTAATTATGAATGCATTATGATGACTCTAGTATTAATTTTACAAGAATAAATGATGAACTGTTTTTCCTCTCACTAAAGCAACATTACATAAAGTTTTTCTAAAAAAGCACATTCGTAAAACAAAGGGAGTTCAGAGAATCTGCTTGTGTTTTTAAACTTTTTCTTCTTATCTGTTTATTATCAATAAAACCAAGCCTTAACAACTTGAGTGTATATACAAATACCTTCCAAGTTGGATGGTATGATCTATAAAACTGTTTCTGTTGTTGCTCTTGACCTTGTATATCCAGCAGGTTCCCAAAACCCACATTCACATGGAAGCAGCTATGAATAAAAGCTCTAAAACATATCAGAATCTAAACACAATATTAAAGCTCATTTTTTTCAGCAAGTCAAGAAACTCAACTCTTTAAAAGTAAGAATTGGAAGAAATACTAATTAAAGTATTAATTCAACTTCGATAATTCTTCAAACTTTCACAAATATATGTTGAAGTAAACATGAATCTTGCTCTAAAAAAATGTGTCAAGCTGCTTGTTTTCCTTTTCAGGTGCATATCTTTTTCTGTGGACATAGTGATATTCATTCCATTACAAATTAAATTGAATGAATCATAGAATTATTACACATCTGAAGTAGGTCTTTATATTTTAAGTAATTGTGAATATTCCTAAAATAGAATTTTTTCTTACTTTGATTTTAAGAAGTAAAAAATTTTTAAGAATCAAAAGTAAAAATTGTTATTTTTAAAAAATAACAATATTAAAAATGGGTAAAATTAATTCCATTATTTAAATGTTAGACAAACATTTGTTTGCACTGAAGAGTAAATCCATCCTAAGGGCTCTAAAAAGACCAACTGCACACCCTTTCCTACTGAGAAGGAATATGTATCAACTTTATGTAGAATTCTGTCATTATCAGTGACAGGTGTTCAGTTTATCACTGCCATAAGTTTCCAAATGTATATGAAATCATGTAAAGAATTGTCTAAGAAAGTTTGAATTTAAAATCCTAATTTTTAAAATTCTCAAATGTTTAATATTGTGGCTGTGGATGTACATGTTTCATATTGTCCTACAGGATATATCTGTGACCACTTTAAGGTCAGAAGGACACCACAAGTACAGACAATAATTGGGTGTCATGTTGGAGTAAGTATATGTATAACAATTTTAGAAGACTTCTTATATATCATTTTTCAATTTAATATCTACAGATAAGTAGAAGGGATTCAGGACATAATGAAGCACTTACTGTGTCTCAATATTTCCATCAAAATCCTTTTATCTCAATTTCCAACAATTTTTTTTAAAAAATGTTGCTTTTTTTATTTTTCTAACTTCCTGTTCCATCAGATGGGTATGCCTCTGTGTGTGTATGGGGGGGGTGTATAGAAGTATATATATTTGAAGAGAATTAACTAATTCATGAACATACAAAATCAATCAAGGGAAAATATAACTAAGAATACCAGCAGCTAAAATAAATGAGCCTTTTTTTTTGGAGGGGGGCCTGGGGATTGAACCCAGGGGCACTCCACCATTGAGCCAGATCCCCAGCCCTATTTTGTATTTTATTTAGAGACAGGGTCTCACTGAGTTGCTTAGGGCCTCGCTAAGTTGCTGAGGCTGGCTTTGAGCTCACGATCCTCCTGCCTCAGCCTCCCAAGTACTGGGATTACTGGCATGCACCACCACGCCCAGCTAAAGGAGCCTTTTTAACAGTGACTAGCAATAGAAAGAAAAGCTGACAGCTACACCTGTGAAAAGCTCACAGAGGAACTTGGCTTGATCAGATTCAAATGGAAAAGTCTCTGTGTTCAGGTTAGGGTTGGAGTAGAAATGATGAAGTTAACCTTCATTGATTTTTCACTCACTAGAGAGCCACTTCTGAAATCAAAAAGGAACACTCCCAATGATAACCTATCTAACACACAGATAATTTTTAAATCTCACTTTGGAGAATTTAAACCTGCAGCCAACCTGGCTCTACTGTTGTTGGTGACAGTTTTTCAATACAAGCAAACTACCTGAGATAACTGAGGTTTTGTTTCTTTCACATGGTGTTTTAAAATATTTAGACTCATCAAGTAGTAAGAGACCAGAACACTGTGTGTGGAAGCTGCACACCAGCTTCTCTTAAAAACCTCAGCATGTGGCAACACCAAGCAACAGCTGGCTGGTGTACATCTGCTCCCATTTGCCTCCCCTGTCCACACCACTCATCTCACTTTCTGACTGGTCCAGATAGTCACTTGAGCTCATATTCCTGCTGAAAAAATATGGAGAGAAATCCCTGCCTCTCTCATTGCAGATGAAGTGATTTATCACTTCACAGAAAGGGGAAATTGTTTTCCAGAAAAATGAATAAATGGTGACGATGGCCTCAGCCAAGCAAATTGGCAAAGAATGGAGCTAAGTGCTTATCTGTAAATTCTCAGACTCTCAGTAAGGTTCCCATAATGACTTAGCCCTACCTCTCGCAATGGAGGCTGCAGATTCTCTTTGTAAACCCTGAAGAATCTGGTTAGAATATGGAGGGAGATGGAAAATGAAATATCCTGAGTTCCATTACAGTGGACTTAGGTGTACTCATCAGAGCTTAGTGTTATTGGCCTAGGTTTATGTTTCTTTGGTGGAAATGAGAAGCCAACCCAGTGTTGTCCAGACTTTAAAATTCAGTATATTATACCAATTATTTTTTCCTTTACACCAATTGTTTTCATCTACTCTTTTGTCATTTACTAGATGAAAGGTACAGAAGAAATAAAAAAAGAAGATGATGTTAAAACTCAGAGATCATCATCCCCCATCTTCCAGAGTTTATCTGGGTTTGATCATTTTCTATTTCTCTTATTGGTAGATGTTGTTTTCTCCTAAACTTTATTCTCCTACCATGAAAAAAGGTGGTGGTTGTTTTCAGTGCACCTTTCTGCCAAAAGTGTCTTCCAAGAACAATACCCTGGCCTTCTCTCCCTCTGCTTCCTGCACTGACTAGCCAGGGTTTGCTTCTCATAACCAAATATGCAATTATGTCACAACCCCACATGCCAAAGGCTTCTTATCTAGTATAGTAATGGATTTATTCCCAATAACCTGACTCTATTTTAAAAATGTTGCATTTTTCAATGTATTGTAATGTTCTTATAATTTGTAAAATTATGTAATATCCAATTGAAACACCTGAGTTATAAAGAGTTACGTGAATTATCAAGAGACTACTCATTAATGCAAGGAAACCCAAAGCCCTTAGTTATATTTTGCTATTTAGAAAAAAGAGTCAATTAATTTAGACTTGGATTCATATAACAGATGTTTGGTTTGAAGTCATTTTTACCTTTCACTTCTTTAGTAAATGTATATTTAAATTAAGATATTTCCAAAAAATATTAAATTGTATTATTCAAATTCACAGATTTTTGTCCAAAATGTAGATAGATGTGTTAACTGTTTCTTATCCTACATATAAAGTGGTGAATTAGCTATTTTCATCTTCTCAATTCTTCAATGTAAATGAAGTGAAATTTTTATTAAATGCTTTTGCGTTAATTTGAATTTCTTCCTATTCCACAAAAGCTCACCTAAACATGTGGCTGAGTGAAACTGACTTGTATCATATTTCAAATATAATTCAAATGTATTCATTTAGCATAAAGGGTGAAGGGATTTACTAAAGCAGGATATTTGATCCGAACAAAATGCCAGACCACCTCCACAGTGCACTCCCTCGCTTGCTGTCCAACCTCAGAGCCGAGTCTCCTGACTGAGGGCTCATAGGGAGCAGCTGCCCTCCTCCCTTCCACTTTCTGAAGTTACAGCACTGTACTGCTGTGTGTTAAGTCACCAAAAGAGCACCTTTGGATATGGAAACATGATGCACAGCTTATATGGTAATAAAAGAGTTGATGTCTTAAATATATTCTTGGGAGGGAAAAAGCAAGTCTACAAGCTAGATTTTCTTAGTAGGATTAAGGAAAAATATACACAGGGTGTTATTTTACCCCTATTGCATTCTTAGTTTTTATTTCCTCCATTATTCCATCATCCCACATAGGTATCTAAACATCAGGCAGGCAGACTGTTTTCACAGCTGCTCTTACGCAGGGATACCTGCGCTCCACAGCCCACACATGGAGCAGGACTGCTGGCTCCCGGAGTAGGACCAAGAGGTGGTGCGCTTGGCACGCACACATGCTCATCGGGAAGGAGACCTATCAGCAAGGAGGTGTATGTTGGAGAACTGTGCTTTGAAATAACATGAAAGGAGGGAGTAGTCCATACTAACATCATAGAACTAGAAATGCCATGATTCAGGAAGTAAAAAGGTGATTGATTGTACAAATTATACCCAAGATATGCCCATGACGTCTCAAGCACATGTTCAAGACTCAGAAGTAAATCCAAGTAAAAGTGGCAGTGTCATCAGGGGAAATCACACTACACTTGCCAAGGTAGTTCTCAGAACTACACGAAGCCCACCATTTCCTTATGCATTGTTCAGCTCTGACTATCATAGTACACACACACACACACACACACACGCACCCTCAAGGGAAAAAAAAACCTGTCATCTGTAAAAAGAACAAAGAGAAACAGAAACAAAAACATAAATACTGACTCCAATACTCTCATTCATGGAGTATTTCAAGTCTATATTCACATCTGCAATCAACTGTGTCTAAATTCTAAGTCGCCTTAGAATCAGCAGCCCCCTGTCCTCAAGAGGAGGAAAACCTCCCAGGCATTCCAAGTTCAGACCATAAAGATGAGAATATCCTATTTGAATATTTCTTTGCTACCTTACAGGCTCTCTTTAAAAATTCTAAAAAAGAGTAGGCCAATCGATTAGCAGCTATGAAATATTAAAACATAAAGATTAATACTACTTTTATCTCTATCTTACTATTTCATGGAGTTTTCAGACAGTTTAACAGGTGTACTTAATTCCACATAGAAGTAAAGGCCAAACCACTAAAAAGAAAAATATCAGCCCTGCTATGAATATCCGATGGCTTACAATACCTGTCCAGGGGACTCTGGACCAAAATTGTGCATCCAGACTCTCAGTTGCTTTTTAATTAAGTAGCATTTTAGAGCTCCTAGGTTCCAGGCAGCTACAGAAACCTAAGTTCTCTTCTAGAATCAGTTCCCTTGTACAGATCTCTCTCTTCTCACATGCAGTTGCTCTTACCTATTACTTTAAAGATGCCTGATGTTTACTTTAATTGAAATAATAATGAATATCTGCTAAATTTTACCCATCCTGCATGCATTTTAAATATGGTAATGCTTACTTTGCAACTTGAACTTTGAAATCCATAAAATACACATGTGCACTTAGAGATGAGAAGACTGATCCACACATCGTTCAGGCTCTTTCTCAATGTCTTGCCGCTGTTAAAGGAGCAGAGTAAGACTGTGAACCCATTCCGACTGGCCTCTGAGCCCGTCCTCACAAACACAACCTTCACATGGCCTCTGTGCTTAGCATCCGTGCTTCCTTTTAAAATTGAACCCAAAGATAATGCTGTCATCTACAGGGTACAGCCATTTGATCCATCCACATTTGCCCAGAACATCAAAAGGATTTTGAATGTACACAGAGTTTTATAAAAAATGAAATGTTCTGGTTTATGTCTAAAAATAAATATAAAAGATTAGGCTAACAAGAGAAGCAACATGGTAAGTATCTGAATCTAGGGGGCTTGTGCAAAAACTATTCATTTGCTATTTAAAACATAAAATGGTAGACATAAAAGAAAGAAAAATAATGGATAAAAATGTCAACATTTCCTTAGAGCAGATTAAAATAAAATGCCATGTGCTTTCAGAAAAGGTATAAATTACTAAACATAAATTGGGAATAATAAGGAGCAGAGCTCCAGATCCAAACATGATCCATTTCAATTTGGATTCTCACAAATATTTTTCTGATTCTTGGACTTCAGGAGTACACAGTATTTTCCTAAAGTTGACTTTCATCAATATTTAATTGTAACTTTATCTCTAGCACCTCCTTTCACCCTTTCATCTCTGTCTAATGTGGTTAGACTCATTTCAACAAAACTCAACTTTGTACAAAGACTTCTATCTTTAGAGCTAAAAACATCCGAATATTTGTTAGTCTGAAGGAAAACATCTGCGTGTTTGAATTTTTCATTTTCAACTTTGATGTTTTAGTGTTACATACACAAAACAATTTTTTTCACTTCAATATTTGACTTTGGCCAATTCCTCAATTCTTAAATTGTCTTTTTTTGTTTTGGTCTAATTTTTTCCTCTTTGGCTAAATTAAATTCAAGGGAGGGCTACAATTACATTAAGCCAAAACAACTTTTGATTACAAAAATTACTTTTCATTCATTTTGGATATGTCAGGATTTCCTTGTGGGTGTCACCCAAGTCAAAGTTTTCAGTTGATGCCTTCTTTGTTAATTGAGTTTAATTGAAATGAAATTTACCTACAGAGAAAATTGGAGCTCACAAAAGTACATTATGATGAATGTTGACCAAATGTATACACTTATGTAACTGATAGAACATTTCTGTTACCCCAGATAATTTTCTTTCCCCATTGTCAAACACTACTCTGACTTCTATCACCATATATCAAGACCCCATACATGGGTCTTGAATTTGTAATTTAGCCTTCTCAAATAAATGCTTGCGTATGGTATGAAGTAGAAGTAAAGATATTATTTTTCCCATTTGTTTCTCCAATTTTTCAAGAACCATAAGTTCAATGAGACTTCTCCTTCTCCACTGAATTGAGTTGGTGCTTAAACCAAAACTTTATCATTTTATATGCATTTTATGAGCATTTATGTGCTAATTTAGTGACCTATTTGTCTATGCTTATAACAAAGGAACACTCTATTCATTAACATAATTTATAATCAGTATTGAAATCTGGCTGCAGCGCTTTCTATTGTTTTATGTGTTATGATTATTTGCATTACATAGGTCATTTACACTGACACATACATTTTAGAATAAGAGTGAAAATATCTACTGAAATGCCTGTTGAAATGTAGCTTGGCATTGCTTTGAAACTCTATATCAATTAAAAGAGAACTAACACCTTAACAATGTGCACTTTTCCAGACCATATACACTTTATTAAATCAAATCATGATGAATGCTTCTTATGCTTTCTTTTCACCTCCAGCAAAGAGAGTTCACACTTATTTCTGAAATGACACCTCTGTAGTTCAAGTTTCTGATATAAAGTGATGTTTTAATTTTCATTTTCTCAAGAATACAGAAATAAAACTGTTTTAATTTACTTGTCCTTTATCCTGTGACTTTGTAAATTTACATATTTATGCTAACATATTTCTTGGGAACAGGTTAAGATTCCTCAGGATTTTCTAATGCAATGAAGTGTGTAGCTATAAATGGTGCTGACTTTCCTTTCTAATCTTTATGTCTTTATTTGGTTCACTCTACCATTGGTCTGCACATGGCTTTGCCTACAGTCTTCTGAGTAAGCTCTTAGTGCTTGAGTACATGACGGTGCCATTCACCAACCTGCTCTGCCACACTAAGGAATCACCTACTATTTCCAACCCATTGAGAGTGTTCATTAAGGATAAGTCAAATGCTTTTGTATGCATTGGTTCAGAGAATTTTTTTCCTCATTTATATATTTAGACTGATTTATTTTCAAGGGAAAACCAACCTCATATTCCTAGGAAGACCCCAAATTGGTTGTGTTGGAATCCTAAAAGTTTATTAAGGATATTTAAGAGGGATATGTGCCACTTCTATGCTCTCTTCTAAGTTCATGTTCAGTATCATTTTCTTTCAGTCACATGAACACTATATGTATTTATAAGTGTATTTTGTGTGCCTTTTGTTTTTTGTTTATTGGAATGTCATTTTCATGCATTTATCAGTCTAATTCATCTGAAGTTGGAACTAGAGCAGGTTCTTTTCTTAACAGATGGGTGGGCCTTCAGACGGCCCACTGGCCATGTCTGACAACAGCGAGCCAGGTTTCCAGCTGCCTCCTGACTTCCCAGGACTGAGTGGTGAAGGCAGTGGCTGCAGCCCTACACAGAGTGGGCGGCGGGGTCTTGTCAGGAGTGCAGCATGAGTCACAGCAGCCCCCAGGTCCCCGTGTATCTCTGAATCGGCCTTACTCCTCACCGTCAGGACAGAAGCAACAGTCCTTCCTTCATCACCCAGGGGCACGCAGCAGTAGTGGCCCTAATTAAAGTATGTCCTCTGATGTTCTGGAATGCTCTTCTTAGAAAGGGGCACAACCTCCAGGATTATTATTATTTTTTTTTTTTTAAGAAAAGAAGGCATTTCAGGATAAAAACCTGGTCTAAAAAGAGAAACAAATAATTTGGGTCCCATTTTTAAAGGTATCAGTCTGAAAACACTTGGGAATATCAAGACAAAATCTGTAACACTAATCTTTTGCAAATACATGACAAATCTGATATACATTGGTATTTCAATGTTATCAAAATTAAAACAACTGCACTAAGGTTAAGTTGCAATGTATGTGTATATACAGTGTGTGCCTTGAATTCTAATAGAGATTCTGATGAATATTAAAAAAAAATGTTTCATACCAGTATGGATTTAAAAAAAAAATGCTGATGTCTCATATGCCTAGATGTGGAACTGGGACTCTCTCAGATAACACTTATTAAGGCACATAGGATGGATATATATATATATATATATATATATACACACACACACATATGCATATATGTATATGTGTGTGTATATGTATATATATATATGTATATATATATATTTTTTTTTTTTTTACCACTGACCTACATCCCCAGTCCTTTTTAATATTTTTTTTTATTTTGAGACAGGGTCTGGTTAAATTGTTTGGGGCCTAAATTGCTGAAGCTAGACTCAAACTTACAATCCTCTTGCCTCAGGCCTCAAGACCCTGAGATTATAGGTGTGTGCCACTGCACCAAGCTTGGCATATAGGATTTCTTTTTTTCCAACTTCAGGGATTGTTGTGGTTGTTGTTGTTGTTTTGGTACAAGATACAAGGTATTTAACCCAGGAGCAATTTACCACTGAGCTACATTCCTAGCACGTTTTATTCTGTGAGACAGGCTCTTGATAAATTGCTTAGGGCCTTCCTAAGTTGCTGAGGCTAGTCTTGAACTTGTGATCCTCCTGCCTTAGTCTCCCAAGTTGGTGGAATGACAGCTGCAACTAACTACACAAATCTTGACAACCTCACTTTGCTGATGTAAATCTGTCTTAGTGCAACAATTGCACCATGAATGGGGAGACAACATGAGCTTTGGCACCTAGAAGGTTAAGAGTCATTCGCAACTGAAGGCTGTGTGAGTGGACCAGGACAAATACAGTCTGCATCAAGAAAGACCTTTTTCTGTCCAAACTTCTGCTTCACCTGTGCTATGAAACTTCTACTTTAAAAAATAAACCATGCCTCTTCCCTTAGACATTACTCAGCAGACAATTATTCCATAACTATTTTGCATTTATCTTTGTGGAATATTTATAAAACAGCAAGTCATCTTCTCCCGACCTCCTAACCCCTGCATGAATACATTCTCCTGACCTTCATTTGAACTGGAAAAATGACAAGAGTTTTATAAATGCTCTCAAAGCGCAGGGTCTTATGAATCATTGGTATTTTGTTTTGGTCTTGGCTGTCATTCTTGCACCTGCTAGAAGATTTTGCACACATATTAGTAGATTTGACATTTTGAAGATAGCTGCTGTCAATAAAAAATACAGATATTTATTTTCAGTAGAGTAACTGGAAATTATCCAGCAGATAGAATCCAGCTCAGAAAGGAGGCAAAAAGCAGTAAATAGGTATGTTTTCAGTTGCTGCACTGATTAAGTTGATTCTGTAATTGAAATGAAAGTATAAAAACATGTATAAAACAAAACATTAATTTGAAAATTATATACTTAAATATTTTCATTACTTTTTCTGTAATAGATGTTTATGATACTTTATTGGTTATAATTTATTGAATGCTAGCAAACATTTTTGTATTCCTTTCAGTCTTTTGTTTAATATGTAGTGCATACTCTTGAATTTAAATCATAACATGGTAAAAAGGATGTGAACTCATTTAGTCCAAAACTAATATTCCTACCCTCCAAGTGGCTGAATTACTACACACACTTTAATTACAAATTAGATCACAATGCAACACTATTTTATGCTTCCTTTTTATCTAACAACTGTTCACCTAGATTTAAAAATTCTTTGCAATATCAATACAAATAAATTTATCTCCTTTAAAAAACATAACATAAAATTGAACATCTTAACAATTTCTATGTGTACTCTTTTACATTTTTAAGTAAAAATGGTTCAGATTGGGAACCAATTTGCAGAAGTCATTTCTCTTGTGAAACTAAAATTCTATGCCTCCTAAAGAGCAGCATTCCATTCAGCTCTTGCTCGAGTCCCTGGCAACTGCAATTCTATGCTCTGTTTCTATGAATTTGACTATAAATATTTCACATAAGCAGAATCAAACAGTGTTCGTCTTTCTGAGGCTTATTTAGTGAGCATACTGTCTTTGAATGTTGCATTATGTGCCAAGATTCACTTCCTTTTTCACGCTAGAGGATAGTCCACTGCTTGTGTGTGTGTGTATGTACATATCACATTTTATTTATCCATTTATTCTATCAGAAGACACGGGTTGCTCTTTCATTTGACTACTATAACCATTTTTTTACACTGAAGAAAACAGATATAGATTATCATGTAAGGCAAACAAGGAAGCACATAACTCATAGGCCTTTCCTAAAAACTCAGGGAAAACATGTCCACTCCAATGTCTGAACTAACCCACATCTTCACATGTGTCAAACATCTAAGACAATATGTTTCCTGAGGAAACTAGCTCTGGGAAGCCACCACAGATTATCTATGAATCTCAGAAAATATGGAGGCCAAAACTGATTGATTTTATCATTTAAAATGAAAATCACTTTAAAACTCATGAAACCCTAAACTAATGAGCTGGTAAAAGATAAATCAAGTAGTTAATGTGGCAAATGTTTTAATAAGAAAACAAGCGAAGATGTTTATATCTCAAAAAAAAATAAAAATGACCAACACATGAAATAGTCTTTAAAATTCAAGAAAAGCAAAGAAGTAGTCATTTCTGCCTAAATTAAAAAAAAAAAAAAAGTGTGTGCAAACTTCAGTGTCATCCAGACTGAGGACAAGGGGCTTTGTCTCTGAACTATTTTCAGGAGGATAAACACATACCCCCATTTGAAACCAGTTTTGCAACATATAATTGCTATTTAAGTTTAAAATGTGAACCTTTTTTTGTCTGGGAACCCCAACATTAGAAATGTATGCCCGGGTAGATGATTACATAAATGTGCAAATATATGGATCAAAGTGTTCTTTAGTTGTATTTCATGAATTCAAATTTGTAGCAATTCTTTACTCTGAAGTAAAAACTGTGAACATGCAGTAATTTTGATGGATATCAGAGATGAAAGAACAAATCCAGTTCTTAATTCCTGTATTTTCTTTCTTTATCCAATATGAGGAAAATCTACTTAGGGGTGGGGATGTGGCTCCATGAAAGAGTACTTCTTACCTAGAATGTAGGAGGCCCTGGGTTCCATCCCCCATTCCACACAAAAATAAATAAAAAAGAAGAAACAAATCCACTTATTGACAGCACATGTTGACAGGGTCAAGGAAATGGGCATTGCCAAGCACTGTGGAGGGAACTTATTAAACCAGCTACATCTGTGGAATTCAGACTGTGCATATACTTTGTCCCAGAATACATCCTATGAAATTCACTCTCATAAGCATGCAAAAAAGCAAATGTCCACTGTAATACTGTCTGTTGAGGGGAGGGGCAACAATCTAACACTTTTTTAAAATAGTTTGTTCTATTTAGTTATACATAACAGCGGGATGCATTTTGATTCATTGTATACAAATGGGGTACAACTTTTATTTCTCTGGTTGTACATGATGTAGAATCACACCATTCATGTGATCATACAGGTACACAGGGTAATGATGTTTGTCTCATTCCACTATCTTTCATTCCCCCTGCCACCTTCTCACCCCTCCTTTCCCTCTACACAATCCATCCTTCCTCTATTCTTCCCTTACCAACCCTCTTAATGTATCAGCATTCACTTATCAATTTGGGATTGGCTTATTTCACTTTGTATGATTCTCTCCAACTCCATCCATTTACTTACAAATGCCAAAATTTTATTCTTCTTTATGGATGAGTAATATTCCACTACGCATATATACCACAATTTCTTTATCCATGCATCTATTGAAGGGCATTTAGGTTGGTTCCACAATCTAGCTATTGTGAATTGAGCTGCTATGAACATTGATGTGGCTGTGTCACTGTAGTATGCTGATTTTAAGTCCTTTGGATATAAACCAAAGAGTGGGATAACTAGTTCAAATGGTGGGTGAATTCCCAGTTTTCAAAGTGTTCTTCACATTGCTACTTAAAACAGTGAAGAATTAGAAGCATCAGTTCAATTACATTCTTATACATCCATAGGCTAGAATATACTGTAAGCATTATGATCATGACCATGCCTATGTTTGTACATGCAAATAGCCTCAACCAAACGAAAAGCTGGCCAAAAAGAGAGGTGTACAGGCAGCCTCTCTAATAAAATGTTGCCTAATTATACAGAGAAGTATGTAGAATTATGGTAAAATAATTTATTTCATTATATTTGTACTGCTTTGTTTGCATTTTCTACAATGTACATGCATGTTTTTCACAATAAACATTTTATTTAAAGAAATGCTTTATTGCTATTTAGTCATGTGAGTTTCTTACATATTTTGGGTATTAATCCCTTATTAGATGTGTGGCTCACAAAGGGGTTCACCCATTCTGTGGGTGGTCTCTTTGCTTTTCTGTTTCCTTCCTTTTACTATGCAGAACTACTCAGTCCGGCATCATCACATTTGCCTCGTCTTGCTTTTGTTGTCTGTGCATTCAGGGTTATGTCGAAAAAATAGCATTGCCAAGATCAATGCCATGCGGCTTTGCGCCTGCAGATCTTGTAGAAGTGTTACTGTTTCAGGTCTCATGTTTAAGTCTTTAAATCATTTTGAACTGCATTTTTTATTTGGTGAGAGGAAAGTGTTAAGTTTCAGCTTTTGCTGGTGGGCATCCAGTTCATCTAACAGTCTTATTGAAGAGAGAGAGTACCATTGCACTACTGGACCTGGGGGCATCTTTATCAAAACTCAATAGAATATAAATGCGTGGGTTTAGTTCTGTTCTCTTTTTCCTGTCCCACTGATTAACGTGTCTTTTTTTATGCCAATACCATGCTGTTTTGGTTCATAATACCTTTACAATAAGTTTTGAAACCAGGTATTATTATGCCTCCCACCTTGTGCCTTTTCCTCCAGATTGTTTTGAGTATTCAGGGTCTTTTATGGTTTCATACAGACTTCTTGTTATCTTTTTCTATTTTTGAGAAAGATGTCATTGGATTTTTGATCAGGATTGCATTGAATCTGTTGATCTCTATGGGTGATGTGAACATTTTTATAATACTAATTCTTCCAATTCATGGACAGGACACATCTTTTCATCTATTTGTGTTCTTTCTCACTTTTTAAATTAGTGTTTCATAGTTTTCATTATATAGGTCTTTACTACCCTTGGTTAAGCTTGCACCTGAATCTTTAACTTTTTTTATTTGTTGCAATTGTAAATGTGATTGTTTTCTTAATTTTCTTTTCAGGTAATTCATGATTAGTATGTAGAAAACTAGTATATTGATTGTGTGTAATGCAAATTTCCTGAATTATTAGTGGTTCTAATATTTTTTGTGGTGTCTTTAAGATTTTTTTATACATTAGATCAATTCAATAACAAGAGGACAACCGAATTTTAAAAATGGGCAAAGGACATGAACAAATACTTCACAAAAAATTACTCTGGTTACAGATAATTACCCTGTCTGCTTCTAGGAACAGGGAACAGTGTTCAACATCACTTATCATTAGGGAAAATCAAAAAGAAACCACAAGTTTTCATCTTGCTTGAGTTCTAGAGACAGGCACTGTGACTATAGATAACAATACTTTATTAGATACTTGAAATTTACTAAGAGAGGCAAATTTTATCCCCAAAGAGAATATGACAACTATGTTAAGCAATGGATATGTTCGTTACCTTGATACTGGTAATTGTTTCACAATGTACATATATCAAGACATGAAATTGTATACCTTAAACATACACAATTTTTATTTAATTATATCTCAGTAAAGATGAAAAAAGTTTCATAAAATTATAATTTTCTCATGAAAAACAAAAACAACAAAATCTAATGAAACATTCCAGTAGCAAAAAATATACATATATATGTGTATGTGTGTATGTATATACATATATATATATATATACACATATGTATATTATCTCACACCTGTCAGAATGGCTTTTCTCAAAAACAGGAAAGATAGCAAGTACTGGTGAGGGAGAGGAGAAAGGGAACTGATGCGCATTATGGGTGGGGATGGAGTTTAACCCAGTCATTATGAGAAAGAATAAGAAGGCTCCTCAGAACAGTGAAAATGAAAGTATCACATGATACAGAATCCCACTTCCGGACATACATCCAAAGAATCTGAAATCAGTATGTCCGCATCCACGTCCACTAGACCATTATTCACAGAAGCCCAAACACGGAATCGATCTAAGAGTATGAGGAGATCAATGAGTGACGTAAGTGTTCAGTCTGTGCACAATCCAAACTACTCAGCCTGAACAAGGGGGAAGATGAATCCTGCCCAGTAATAGCATAGGTGAGTCTGAAGATTATGGTAAGTGAAATGAGGCAAGAGAGAAAAATAAATATCACACTTACACTAACGTATCACTATCACACTAACTTATATGTGGTATCTGAAAAAGCTGAACTTACAGAAGCAGATAGGGTAAGGATCTGTAACCAGAGGCTTGGAATGTGGGGAAGAAGGGAATGGTGAGTGGCTGATTGAGGATATACAATTTCAGACCGACAGATCTGAGAGTTAGGGTTTGAGATTTATTGCACAGAAGGATGACTATAGTCAATAATAAAATTAACTAAAAGAAAAAATGTCAAAAGTCTCACAATAAAAAATGACAGCTAATGGAAGTGATGAATATATTAATCACCTTGATATAACCATTGCACAAACACACCATATATCACATTCATCCAATAAGTATAGACAATAATGATTTGCCAACCAAAAATAATCATTAAAAATAAATAAACAAATAAATGTTGAATATCATTATAGAAGAGATTGCATAAACAATTAGATAAATGTGATACTCTATTAAATAGTACAGCATTAATAGGGAACATAAAAAAATCACCTAATAACACCTACTGGATGTTAGTCTTATTGTGAATGCATTGATGTTAAAAACAAATTCTAAATTTTGATCAACAAATTATTTGAATTCTGTCTGAAAAAAATACTCACATATTTTAACAGTTAATAAGTGTTACAGTTTAGATTTATGGTGTCCCCCAAAAGCTCATGAGGGAGACAATACAAGAATGACCAAAAGTAAATTGATTAGAATTTGAAAGCTGTAAGCTAATCAGTGCATTAATCCATCATATGTTTTAAATGGGCAGTGATTGTGGGTAGGTGAGCTCTGGCTGGAGGGAGTAGGTCACTGGGTGTATGCCCTTGGGGTTTATGTTTTGTGCTTGGTGACTAGGAGCTATCTCTCTGCTTCCTAGATGCCATGTCCTAGGTTCCTACCTTCTGCCATGTCCTTCAGCCATGGTGTTGTGCCAGAGGTATAGCGTCTGCAGTCTACGGACTGAAACTTCTGAAACCATGAGCCCCCAGATCACGTTTTCCTCCACTATAGGGTTCTTGTCAGGTCTTTGATCACAGTGACCCAAAGCTGACTACAAGATAATAGCCTTGACAGGAAAAAATATAGGTAAATATATATATAAATATATATATATATATATATATATATATATATATATATACACACACACAGACACACAGAGATAGAGCAATAGATTCTTATATATATTTATTTATCTATTTTATTTATAGATGCAGATCTATATATAACATTAGGTGGCATCATTTCATCTTTGTGGGGTTTCCAAATTTTATAGGAAAATTACTTATTCATATTATTTGTTCCATATTTTTTGAGAAAGACGCAATTTCTACTAAGAATGAGATGGAACATCAAGTTGTGTTACATCTGTGAAGGTGAGTATTTTCTATCTCATGATTCACCCATGTATACTAATCAAAGTACAATGTTGAAAGAGAATCACAATGAAATATATTCTAAATGGGAAAAATCTACTCAATTTTCCCACAGTATTATTGAAGGTGACAAAAACGATAAACCCCAATCATCAAAGGAAAAAATTGTCAATATTCTTTAAAAATGAGAAACTAAGTGTAATAGACATGAATTTTCTAGCTACTGGAGAAATACATTAATTGAGCAGCAGAAATGATTTATCAGATAGCATCATACTGTAGTAGAAATACCAATCAAAATTATTCTATAGTCACATTCTAACCTCTGAATAGATTATGCCAAATGATATAAAGAAACTACACAACATTTCCTGGCCTAGATCTTTGGAAATTCTCCATTTTTAGTTCATATGTCCAGTGATTTCTTAGTTTACTTAACATCTGTTAGGAGCAACCTTATTTAATGTTTTATAATTTGGATGTGTGAAAAGGATTTCTCATTGTTTACCACACAAACTACTAACACCATGGTGCTAGGATCAAGAAGCTGCCTCTCAACGACCCATAGCAGCTGAGCCCAATCAGATGCTAACATTCCACCTGGACAATCATACAAAGCAAGTGTGTCTATCAGCAGATGTGGCCAATGACTTCAGTAAGTCATAGAATTCAAACTCGAAGCATTTGTCAGGTTTGGGTACCCCCCCTCCGCCCCCAGGGGGATGCAGTAATGTTTAGGCTCCTTATATAAGAATGTAGAAGGAAAGGTGGAAGGAAACAGTTGGTGGTTGGGTGGACCCAGCTTCATGAGTGTGAAGGTGGCCTCCCTGAAGAGCTGGCGTCTGCCACTAGTCCAGAGTCTATGCTGAAACTCTAAAGCAGCCTTCACTGAGCCTCAGGGGTCATTTTATAGGTGTTCTATAAACATTTTAAAGCTGTTGCTTTTTTATAGCCACCCATCTTATCCCTTCTGGAGATGCTGACCCAGCAGGCGGTGAGGCGAGGGCCAGTTGTAGAGCTGAGAATGGGCGGCTCTCTTCGCCCACTCACCCTTCACCTACTGTTTAATGGCCACCCAACTAGTCCCAGCACAACAGAGAGAAAGCAGGAGGAGCACCTCTGAAAGGACACTGAGAGTTTAGACATAAGCTCTCCCCCGTCCCTCTGAGTGATGGCCCACTGTGCTTTTATAAATACACGGAGGGTTATTATTTAATCCAGAAAAATGCAACTGGATCTGATAGGGGAAGACCCAGGAGAAGGCACAGAGACTTGGTAAAACACCCTCATTTGTCACTGAAGGAAGAGAAGTAAATTCTTTGCATGGTGCTCCCATAATGGTTGAAAAAGCTTACAACTGTGACATGTGTTTCATCAATCTTCTCTTGGGAGGGAAATTAATATTTTAACCTGAAGTTTTTCTTAAATCTCAGGAATGCTTAATTCTTTTCTAATCTAGCTTAGATAAATTTAAAAGTTAACTGAAAATGCACAGAAATGATGTGGCTGACAACACATAGAGCAAGAAAAAAATGCTGATTATTAGGAGGGCTAGTTTTAAGTGCCAGCCTAAATCAGCACTGACCCATAGGCTGCTGGGGAGGCCTGCCGTGCTCTGTGTAGGCACCTGCAGTTCACGTAAGTGACGGAGATTGCTTAAGCCCTGTGATAATCGGGTGGGCCTCCTCCAATCTCTCAAAGACTTTAAGAACAAAACACAGTTTGTCCAGAGAAGAAATCTGGCCTCAAGACTAAAGAATAAAATCTGCCTGAGTTTTCAACCTTCAAACTTTCTCTGCAGTTTTCTGATTTGCCAGCCTCCACATTCTCATAAGTTAATTCCTTAAAATAAATTTATATTTATCATTTATCTTATTCTACTGGTTCTGTTTCTCTGAGGAAGCCTCTTTCTTCTTTTTCTTTCCTCCTTCTCCCACCCTCACCCTCCCTCTCCCTCCCTTCAGTGCTTTTCTATATCCTCCTGGTATAATCTGGATAGATCATAGGTCTCTAGGAATTTGTGAGTATCTTCAAGATTGGCTCCTTATTGGAGTACGAATTTTCAAAATAGTTTCTGATGATCCTTTGGATTTCAAATAGCATCTGTGTGACATTTCCTTTTTCATTTCAGATTTTGAAAATTTGAGTTTTTTCCTGGTGTCTTTAGGTTAGTTTGGCAAAGTGTTTATCAATCTTGTTTGTCCATTTAAAAACCAACTCTTTGTTTCATTGATTTTTTTGTATTACTTTTTTAATCCAACTGATTTGGGCTCTGCTTTTAATTATTTCCTGTCTTCTACTGATTTTGGTGTTTGCTGGTTGTTTCTTTGAGACCTTGAGATGGAACCTTAGATTACTTGGTGTCTTCTATTCTTCTAAGGTATGTGCTCGATGCTATGAACTTTCCTCTTAGAACTGCCTTCATACTGTCCCAGAGATTTTGTTATGTTGTATCACTATTCTCATTTACTTCTAAGAATTCTTGTTTTCCCCTGATGTCTTCTGCTGTCATCACTCAAAAATGTATTATTTAATCTCAGCTATTAGACTAGTTTGTTTTTAATGTTAACATTGATTTCTAATTTCATTCCATTATGATCTGACAAAATGCAATGTACTACCTCTAATAATAATTTTTGTATTTTCTAAGATTTGCTTTGTGACCTAAAATATGCTCGATTGGGTTATTTGTAATTTTGGTGTAAAGTTTTTTGAGTTCTTTATAAATTCTGGAGATTAGTGCTCTATCTGACATGTATGTGGCAAAGATTTTCTCCCACTCTGTAGGCTCTCTCTTCACATTGATGATTGTTTCCTTTGCTGAGAAAAAGCTCTTTAGTTTGAATCTATCCCAGTTATTGATTCCTGCTTTTATTTCTTGTGCTTTGGGAGTCATGTTAAGGAATTCTGTTCCTAAGCTGACATGATAAAGATTTGGACCTACTTTTTCTTCTATACAAATAACCTAATCAATAAATGGGCTAAGGAAATGAACAGACACTTCACAGAAGAGGATCTACAAGAATCAACAGATACATGAAAAAATGTTCAACATCTCTAGTAATAAGAGAAATGCAAATGAAAACCACTCTAAGATATCATCTCACCCCAATCATAATGTCTATTTCAAAAATACAAGCAACAATAGGTGAGGATGGTGAGGATGTGAAGAAAAAGGTACTCTCATACATTGCTGGTGGGGTTGCAAACTCTGGCTGGTTGGTGCAGCCACTCTGGAAAGTAGTATGGAGACTCCATCGAAAACTCGGAATGGAACCACCATTTGACCCAGCTATCCCACTCCTTGGCCCATATCCAAAGGACGTAAAATCAGATTACTACAGTGATGCAGCCACATCAATGTTCATAGCAGCCCAATTCACTATAACTAGATTGTGGAACCAACCTAGATGCCCTTCAATAGATGAATGGATAAAGAAACTGTGATATATATACACAATGGAATATTATTCAGTCACAAAGAATAACAAAATTATGACATTTGCAGGTAAATGGATGGAGTTGGAGAATATCATGTTAAGTGAACTAAGCCAATCCCAAAAAAACCAAAGGCCAAATGATTTCTCTTATAAGTGGTTGACAACACATAGCAGGGGTAGGGGAGGTAAGGGAAGAATGGTGAAAGGATGGATTGTATAAGGGAAAATAAGGGGTGGGGAGGGGGGAGGGAAGGTAAGATAATAGAATGAAACAAACATCATTACCCTGTGTATATGTATGAATATGCAAATTGTATGATTCTACTTTGTGTACAACCAGAAAAACGACTCCATTTGTGTACAATGAACTGAAAAATAAATAAATAAATAAAGAACAAGCACACAGGAGAGTCTCTCCATAGGAACTGGCTCACCCTGGTAGGAAGAGAGTCACCCCAGGATCACTAAGGGCCACAGATATCAAAACATCAGAATAAAATAATATGCCTGACATACCTCTTTATTTTCTTTACTTAGAAATCTACCCTCAAATGTTTTCATGCTAATTTTTGAATGACTGCCATACTAAAATGCTATATATCCCTAGAAAAAGTATATACAGGCAGGCCTCATAAAATAGGCAAGCTGAATGAGTATTATACAGGAAGCTCCTCCATAGGACACTCACCCCCTGGAAGCTGGACTAATCCTGAGTTTCTAAAATCAGAGCTAACAAAGCAAACTACAAATACTGATTGCCCTATTCTTTTATTCATTCATGCTTTAGTTATGTCATGACTCAGTAATATTTGAAAAAACCTTATAAATGAGACTCGAAACCAAATGCAAACCAGCTTCTCAAATACATATGCAGGCATTAACACCAACTCTACCATTAAGCAGTCACCAAGCAAATGCTGCAGGTCCTCTCAATGATGTCAGTCAAATGCAAACTACTTAGAAAACCAAAAACTTACCCCAGATTCCTAACATTTCTCTTAGTTTCTATAAATGGTTATTTTTCCTTTTAATGAGAGTACTTGTTAAAAAAAAAATCTTCTTTTCTAGGTTTTCACAGGACCTCATCACCGTAGGAACCCCATTGAAACTTCCTGGCCTACTTGTTCCAGGTTTCACTCTAGTTAGAAAACCAACCCAGGAAACTGAGGTCTACAACATCACAGTGCAGTGGAAAGTAGAAAGCAAATTTTCTCATAGAAGGCAAGGCCAAATGATACTTTAGAAGAATTAAATGATGACCTCAAACTGTCATTTGTATATATAAAAAGACTATCCCCTACCAAATAAAATTCACACACACATAGACACAACACTACTGTAAACAATTTGCTTTCCTGTTCAGCTGCTGTTCTAAGATCTTTCTTTTTAATCGTCTACTCACAAAGCTTTAATTAACTATATTTCTATAACACAAAAATCACGCTGCTGAAAATCAACCACAGTTTTGATTCACAGGTCTGCAAAGAATTACCTGGTAGCAATCAGCAAGATCTGCACAGCTTATGACCAAAGCTTTTTCTCATGGCATGAACACATGCATTCAGCGTGGATATTCTCCTGGATCACACGGGAGGGGACTTGGTGGAGGCAGCCAAAAACTAGCTAAGGTATGCAATCTGCTGAGCTATGTGTCATAAAATATGAAATATGTGTTCATGTAGATTAGGTTTATTTAATGTAGAGTTTATTTTTAAGCTATGTTGCAGAGAAACAAGTGCTATTAGGATCATGGAACCATCTGGTATACAGATACACTATTGAAATTCAGGATTTGCTTTGCAGAGGTGGAATTCAGCACATTTAGTATAGCTTTCCAATTTTTCATAACAGTGCTATATTTTGCATATAATTTTTATTATTTATAAATATTATATATATTCAGGGGCAATAGAATAAAATGAATAAAAGAATGTAGTTTTTCTCATTTAAAAATATTTTTGCTGCATCTGAAGCATCAATTAACATGATTTTAAAACCAATTGTTATGATTTTGTATCAAATCAAACTTCTAAGAAGCATTCCAATATGTGGGCAGTTCAGTCATATAAAAATTAAACTCTCTAATATTAACAAATAACTCAAAACATAACCACCATAAATGCTAATAACACAGTGTTAGGCTCAGAGGATTTCAACTTTCAAAATACATCTGCTTTATACATCATTTGGGATCTGAAGGATCAGTTCATTGATCTTAGACATCCTGAAGAGTGCAAAACACTCAATGTAACCCCAAAGCATAGAGATTTAAATATCAGCTTAAACGAGTACAATGTATCATTTAATATGACACATGCAAGCTTTACAAGGCTTTACTACCTTTCATTTCCTCCCAAAGCTACAGGTGCCATGTGTTCCCTGGCTCAGGAGGGTGACAGAGGCTGGGGGAGGCAGGAGAGTAGGAACCACTCCTCTAAGGGATGTGAGTGATGAGTTTGATCCTCCCACAAAAGACCATAACAACGCAAGACCACTCCCAAATGTGTAGCATAAAAAAGGCAGGAAGTAGTAACTTCAAATAAATAAGCATTTTTGAATATTGAAAATAAGGCTCTCAAGTATTTTTCAGTCTTTCTTTTGGGAAGAAAAGCTAGTACAGGAAGTTCCTAAAATCTAACGTGCACACATGTGCACTGGAATCCAGCTTCATGGTATGACGTTTATAAACATTGTTTCCTTTATTCCTAGAACAACCCTAAGTCTTTGGAACCACTAATGACTCCTTTTTCCAAATAAACAATAGAAAGTTAGAAAGCTACAAGAGCAGGTGACCCCCCTGAGTGCCACCTGTTAAGAAGGCCAAGTTGTGTGGGCTCAAATCTGCCAGGTAGGGATAACATTCAAAAACACAACAAAGTCTGGTTAATCCTCTAAAGCTCATTGTGAGCAGCTTTGGGAGCATTTCTGAAAGGGCTTCTGGTATTATTAATTATACATCAACATATTAATATTAACAGTGTAATAATATGGGTATTATTAATTTATACTGAAAAAGACTACTGGGAAAAGTTAATTTCCCTTAATGTTATATAAGTGATCATGCTAAGACAAATCCCTCAACACACCTAAAAATATAAGGAGGCATCTTCAATAGTTTTGATTTTAAATGGTGTTTCAGTTATGCCTAGCAACTACTGATGTCCTGAGTCAGTTCACACCACAAAGGCTGTGGCACAAAGGGGATAGGTTGTCTCCACAGTGGCAGAAGTCATGAAGGAACAAGGAAATAACAGAAGCTGAAGAGGTTGGCTAAGGTTCTGGTTGATGCCTTGCTTGGGGTGTTACCCTTTGTAGGATCAGATTTTTGACTAGGGTCACTAGAAAATAACTTCAATTCTTGCAAAAAAAAAAAAAGTAGGGGTTAATCTCAGATAGGATTCCTGTCGAGACACTCACTCCAGCCATTGTGTTAATGCTGTTTCTTTACAAAGACCAAGTAAGTCAGTACACAAAGATCACACAGTTTTAGTCAGAAGTTCCTAAATAAAAGCTCAGACACTAGTTGAAAACAGTGGCACTTACTATGAGCAGATGGGGTTTCTATCTAGCAGCTAAATAGAACAGAAGGGATGACACTGGATGGGGTGAAATGAACAAAGTGGAAGGAAGGTAAACTCTTTTCATTCTTTTGCTTTTGCTTTTGGTGTTGGAAGGTGGAACCCAGGTCCCTGCAAATGATAAGCAGGCACTCTACCACTGAGCTACACTCCAGCCCCTGGAAGGAAACTTTGGTTTAGATATTTCTGGTTTGCAACCTTTTCAGTAACTGCTAAATACGCAATCCTGGGCAAGATAGTTAATTCATCTCAAATAGTTAATCAATCTCAACTTTAGTGTCCTCATCTACAAATGAAATAAAAATAATCTGGATATTATATAGAATAATACCTACATCTATATTTATATTTATACTACTTGAGACAGCAAAGGGTCAAAGACTGGTTAGTATTGTTAGGCCAATTCTAACCTTGCAACTATTCATTATGCTGTTTTAATTTTTTTTTAATTATGGTCGGAACATAACCTCAGATTTATTATCAACAGAATTTTAAGCACAACACATTATAGTTGACTGTAAGGACAATGTTCTACAGCACGTCTCTAGGGTCTATTCATCTTGCTTGACTGAAACCTTACACCTGTTGATCAGCAACTCCCTGTTCCCCCTTTCCCAGTGCCTATGAAGCACCCACCTCTCTGATTACTAATTTAGATAGCTCATATAAGCAAAGCCAGACAGTATTTGCTTCCTGAGGCTTATTTCATTTAGCAAACCATCTACAAAGTTCATCCATGGTGTTACATGTTGCAGAATGTGTTTCCTTTTTAAAGATTCAATAATATTCCATTGTATGTATACACCATAGTTCCTATCCATTCATCTTTCTATGAACATTTATTTAGGTTGTTTCTCTGCCTACCTACTGTGAATAATGCTGGGAAAAAAACATAAGAATGCTCATGTCTCTTCAATATACTGATTATTATTCTTTTGGATAAATACCTAGAGGTGGGGCTTTCCATTTTGTGATGAAATGTCATACAGTTTTCCACAGAAACTGCACCATTTTGCATTTCTACAAAGAGGGTACAAATATTCCAAATTCTCCACACTCATGCCAACACTTTCAGCTTTTGGTTTTTTCAATAACAGCTCCCCTGACATGTGAGATAGCTCCCTGTGGTTCTGACCTGCACTTCCCCGGTGGCTAATGGCAGTGAGCATCATCTTCATCTACCTGGTAGCCACATGTATGCCCTTTTTGGAGAAATGGCTGTTCAGGCCCTTAGTCCGTTATTAATCAGGTTATTAATTTTGTTGGTTTGCTTTCTTTGGGTTGTAGGAGTTCTCTGTATGTTTTGGAATTTGCCTTATCAAATATTCAGTTTGCAAACACTGCTTCCACTGCATGGGCTCCTTTCCTCTGTTCCTTGAGCCTTTTCCTGTATGGAAGCTCTTGTCTATTTCTGTTTTTGTTGCCTGTGCTTTTGTTCTCATATCCTCTGATATCCACATCTACTGGTCTCCCTTTTATCAGTGTTTCTTCAGATTTATTGCTCAAAATTCTCAAGATTTTCAGGATGAAAGGTAGAGCGCTTGAAAATAAAAATTTTATAATAATGTGAATAGTGAATTCCCTATAACTGGAGTATACTAACAAGATTTATAGATTATATATAGAGAGAGATTCTAAAGACACTTAAAATTCAATCTTAGGATCTTTCAATTTTCCTTGAAGGGTAGGAATTGTATTCAGGGAAAACACAGTTGTAATGGCATGTATTACTTTTCCCCAGTTGTCTTTCCACAATAACCAGCAGAACAATCAGTGATGGAGCAGTTGTCCCTGTGTACACTGGCAGAGAAGTGGGGAATGATACATATATATACATTTGGAAAATCCCTAATACTCTTTGAGAATAAAATTGGGTTAAGCTTTCCATCTTCTGAACTCTATAACAAAGAAAAGGCTTAAGAAATTCTCTCTTCCTTTCTACTAATTCACACAGCCACTTCTAACAGATATTCAAATAATGGAAGTGGTAAAAACCCAATTTTGCTCATAAGCCTAAAGAGACGTTAGAGTTAAATAAAGGATAAAATCCCAAGGATAAAAGAGTAGAAAAGCTCCTTAACTTCATCCTGTTTATTCATCATATAAGAACACCCTTTGAAGTAAGCACAAGTCTATCCTCGGGTGGGTAAAAGAAAAAAAAGGCTGGATATTTTATTTCTGTAATGGGTAATTTCCATGTGAACTAAATGAAAGCAGGAAATAAACCTTTTAGTGGATCAGGGAAGACCGTGTCATCTAAAGCACATAACCATTTGATTTGTAACCACTGAGAGCATCTACTATTGTTCTGTGCAGTTTTGAAAACTGAACTGGGTTTGCATGCCCCTCAAGGTCTGCTTACCTTTCTTAGAAATCAGGTGTGAGCAGACGTGAGTAGAAACTTGAAGGCAGTGGGTAGACACAGAACCACGTCTAGCAGAGCCAAATCAAGGGGCTGAAGAGAGAGTGTGAGATGAGGAAAAGGGCACACTTTATAAACCTCTTATCTGGGAAGTCTGGCTCTGACACACACACACGACAGTGACTGATGTGTTGATTTTTATTTGGGTAAACATAACCGTTTAATAAAGAAATGTGAGTGCAGGGAATTGCTCTTGAGAGAAAATGAATGTACTGTGGAGGGAACGGGTAATCTCAGGGAAAGAGTCTATGGGAAAGAGAGGGTGACAAATAGAAAAGAAAAGCCCCTTGCTCAGACAAATAAGCTGAATTTCCAAGTGAACAAGAAGCCCTCTGTGCCTCCCCTCTCTAGGGGCTTCTCCAACTTTAGTATGTGCAAAACCAGCCAGGGCCTTGATAAATGCAGATTTTGATTCAGAAGTTCTGGGTTAGGGCCCTGGAGTCTACATTTCTAATTAATTTCCAGGTACTGCCAGTGCTGCTGGATAAGCCCATAACATCTGGAATAGCAAGGCTATGTTTCAGTTTGTTCCTGAAAAATGAGGATCTCCTAGCATCTGGCTGTAATTTTCTATTAATTAGAAATGGTCATCAAACAGCTGGAAAGAGGAGAGTGAGGGTGGTTAGAGCGTTGACATAAGTTTTCAAAGGCTGCATGAGTTGATTGGGCCTGAAAAATGTGGTAAAATAACAATCATGGTATTGAGGGCCTCAAAGCAAGTGGTGCCCGATTTACACCAGGACTGGCCTCTGCTGACACACCTCTCCCCATGTGCTATGTTGCAGGTCTAGAAAAAAGTGCATGGCTGAGATCATCTGAGAATGGGTTTTGTGTGGGAATACACGACACAGCAACAAGGAGGCAAGAGTGTGTTAGAATCGCAATGGGTTGGTTAAAGGGGGAACTGAAGAGTCATTAGTGCTGAGGAATGGAGAATGCCAAAGAGTGTGGACAGGTATCCCTGAAGTTAGATAAGGTCAGTGATCCATCTTTCTTTTTTTTGGGGGGGGGCTTAATATTTTACTCTTGACACGTATTTATACATCACTGCATTCAAAGAGCATGTACTAATATAAACCAGCTGAGCAGGATTCAGAACTTGTAGCAAGTAACAGAGTAACAGAGCTCATTACCTGGGGACAAAGTTTATATAAACTGTATTTAGCAGATGTGGCTGGGATTACGGAGCAGGCCACAGGTCAGTACACCCAACACTGCAGATTTGCTAAAGACCACCAAGGAAGCCTTCAGCCTCCTCTTCTGAGAAGCACTGACCCATAAAGATCATGGGTGAGTCAGGTCAAATTGGCTAACAAAACAAAAGAGAGCATCAGGAAAGAAAGAGCACAGCTCAAAAAACACTCCAGTCTCCCAGCTACGTTCTACTACTTTGTTAAAAACAAGATTCTCTTGCAGAAGGCTAGCCACCTAGTATTTACCAATCCTTTCTCACTGAAAAACACTTCCATCAAAATAGAGACACTCCAAATCCACCAGAGAACAGCGAATGCAATTTGATAATATATATAAAAATTCATAACGATGTCAAGATGTCACCTAAGTTGTACTGTTAACTTTGTGCAAGAGGGGATCTCTTCTCTCCAGGTTTTGAATATTTACCCCACTGCTTTGAAACAATGTGACCTAGACAAGATAGGAGACACCTCCAATCTGTGTCAGTCTTCAGTCTCTAGCCTCAGATCTGTACCCTTAAGCCATTTTTAGGTCAAATCTGTTTCCAAAGTCACATACATACCAATCCTTGTCCCTTGAGGACTGGACCTTTCATACCGACATGCTCTGAGCTCCTTTGTGTGCCACTACAGTTTTCTTGATTTGCGTGCCTTCAGTTTTTAGTTCCTTTATTCTCCGTCAGTATTTGTGAGCTGAGGACTCATTCAGATAACTATTGCATTGGGTTTAAGAGCAGAGGTTGCAGAGTCAGACAGCCTGGCTTCCCATCTCAGCTCTCCTCCTTAGAGCAGGGGCAAGCTTGAGCAGTTGGCCTAACCTCTCTTGATTTCAGTTCCTCTTCTATAAAACAAGTGAAAGCAAAAGTGGTGCTCGGTAAGCTGCAGAAGCCCTGAGTTCTGTGTAAGTACCATGTTGAAGCAAAACTTTCACTATGACAACAGGAGAGAGAGACCATACCTCAGTCAGAACTCAGTTGCGCTGACATAAAAGGCATGGGCTGAAGTGCTGGGTAAAATAGTGGAACAGTGCTGGAGGACACCCGTGGGGACATGGGTCAATATGAGGAGCACATGGAGTTAAGCTGGGTTCACAATGCTTTTATCTCTGCCATTAGACCATTTCTGTCTGTTACTTGGCACTCATTGAAGTTGGACTCCTGCCCTGCCTCAAGGATTGGAACCCAGAAGCTCTATCTCCGTCCCTCATTCCATGGGAAAGGGGTGTTTCCCAGCTTCTTGCAGAAAATATTTCTGGGTTATAAAACTGGCAAAAGATTTTTAAAAGGATTGACATCTCAATGGAACAGAGAAAAAGATATACAATTACATATTTTCTAAAGTAAATGTTCAAAGAAGAGGGAGAGCAGGACTAGAATCAGGAAGAAGCCTGTCTAAAGGCACTCAAGCTGAGAAAAATGTTAAGGCTACCCTGATCGGTGTCTCTTGTTTTAATTATTACCATTATTGTTAAGTTAAAAGCTCAAACCTTCTTTACCTGGTTAGTAAATGCACAGAAATTCTTGGGGAATTTTTAAAAAATTCTTGGGAAGCCTGACATGGTGGCATACACCTATAATCCTAGCACCTTGGGAGACTGAGGCAGGAGGACTGAGAGTTCAAAGCCAGCCTCAGCAACCAAGTAAGTCCCTAAGCAATTCAGTGAGACCCTGTCTCTAAATAAAATACAAAAAAGGGTTGGGGATGTGGCTCAATGATTAAGCAACCCTAGCTTCAATCCCCAGTATTTATTGATTATTTCAAGTTGAGGAAAACAAAAATAAATAAATGAATAAAATAAAAATTCTTGGAGTATTAATTTTTTTAGGAAGCCTAGAAATTTCTGAATTCAGCACAAAACACTAACTTTTACACAAATCCCAGCATATGACATATGCATGACAATCAATAGAAAGTGAAAAACAAAATAATTACCTGTCTCTAGGGGGAACACGAAGCCCAATGCAGGGAATTCTGAGACATGGGTCAGTTCTACGGTGCAAAACTGTTTCCTAAACAGTTCAATTGAAAAAAAAATCTGGCCATGGCAGATTGTGCAACCTAAGAACTATTTTACCTCTTCCATCTAACCCTCATTTACCATTTATATAAAAAATAAATAAATGTAGACAGGTGTGGTGGCATGCACCTGTGATCCCAGCAACTCAGGAAACTGAGGCAGAAGGACAGCAAGTTTGGGGCCAACCTAGGCAACTCTTTGAGAATCTGTCTCTAGATGAAAAATAAAGGTCTAGGAACGTGATTCAGGAGTAAAGTGCCCCAGGGTTCAATCCTTATTACACAATAATAAAATTTAAAAAGTAAGAAGAAAGAAAGTAGTTAACTAAATAAACACAAACACAAGTTACAGAAAAAAAAAATTTGTCTTTTTACAATTCTTGTCATAAGTGAATAATAAAGAGAAGACAGATCCATGTATTCTGGCCTTTTCACATCCACCTCTCCTAAGAATCTAAAGACCCCATAGCATTTTACCTCCTGAGAAAGAGCCTGATGTAGGGGGATTGGCAGAGGGTCAAGTGCAGAGTGAAGGCTAAGCTTCTTCATTCACAGCATCCTTCCACCCCGATCCCAAAGCCTCTATAGGCTGAGGGATGAACTGAGGGCATGGTGCCTCCTCTTGTTCCTTAAAGAGCTGCTCTTGCCTTGGCTCACATACTCTGCCTCAGCTCCTTGAGAGCCCATCACCAGCTGCCTTCTCCCCATACTATTGCTCACAGATGTCCTCCTCCAGGATTACCACATTCTGTGGGTTGCTAAAGTCACTTTGCTCTTCAAGAATAAAGTAATTGCAGCTGGGCATAGTGGCATACACCTGTGATCCTAGTGGCTCAGGAGACTGAGACAGAAGGACTGCAAGTTCGAGGCCAGTCTCAGCAACTCAGCAAGGCCCTAAGCAATTTAGACCCTTTCAAAATAAAAAATAAAAAGTGCTAGGGATGTGGCTCAGTGGGAAAGTGCCCTAGCACCATTAAATAAATAAATAGCTCAAGTGATCACTCCATGAATGGCTGCTAGCCCCCAAATATGAACAATTATTGAGGACTTATTATTTTCAACAACCTGATAGATGTTTTCATACCTCCACTAAATTGTCAAGTTCTTTCCTATAAACATCTGTAATGATGATCCAAAATTTGAACAAGATCCTCCTCATAAGATCCAGATGTTGACATAAAAATAACAATACTTAAAAAGGGGGACAAATATTATTTAAGAATGATTTGAGCCATTTCATCAGTGAAATACACCAATTAAACAATTTTCCAAGATTAGTTAGACCTAAAAAGCTTTAGTCTCAATGTGAAATCTCTTTATTTGGTTCAAACACATAAGAGGAAGTTCAAAGTTTTAAGGCAGATGGAATTTGTGAATGGAGAATAAAATTTAGAGACATCTGGTAAAGTGAATATCAAAACCAAAAACTTAGAAAGTTGTCAAGTCTGTGCATTCATAATTTTCTGGAATGAAATACACTTGGGGAAACAAACAAACAAAAAAAACATGAAGACAGAGATAAAGGGGAAGAGTGTCCCTTGCAGGATGAGAGAAGAATGACTTCTGCTGCTGAGGCATTGAGGCTGGATGCAAATGCACCTTCACTGGGGTGGAAAGAGTGGACATTTGAGTCACAAAGAAGTAAAAGCATACATTTTTCTGTGTATAGTGGGATGGGAATAGTTTACAAGAATAAAATGGTAAAGTTAGGGAAAATGGCTTAACAGGATTGATAAAAATCGAAATAAATGTGAAGAATGACAAGAGCTGATAGAAGCAACAGAGAATGCTGTTTGCACTTTTGAAAGTCCAACTAGAAGACAGACTGTGAGTGGGGCATATACTTAGGACCCAAGATTTTATCCATTATGGTCGTAGGATTCTCAGTTGGCGTTTCCTCCATAAATGAGGAAGAACTGATCAGAGTGGAGGTGGTAGGGAGTAAGGAATCAGATTACTATTGGCAGGAGAAGTAAAAGGGTATGTGACATCAAAGAGCATCGAAGGTGACTTTGCCTTAGGAGATCTGCTGAATCCCAGGGAGTTGTCTGTGCAGGATACAGGGATAGGAAGGAAGGAAGAAAGGAAGGAATAAAAAAGTCCCAGGCTTGCCCAGGGTTGGGAGTGTAAGGTTAACACTCCCATATCCCCGCCATTGAGCTCCTCTGTGAGTAGGGTAAACTAGAAATGAGCCCATGGGCCACCAAAATAGATAACAAGGAAAGCTGCTGGCCTTAGACCTTGCCAGTGAGTTACATGGAAAAGTGTGGCAGTGAGTTACATGGAAGAGTGCGGGGGCAAATCATTCCTGTAAGACTGTGTCCCATGATGTCAACTCGTGTGTTTGCAGTTGATAAAATTTATACTAGTTGTGTGGGACATCCACACTAAGGTAGACCACCAGTCAAGAAAGCCATTCACCATCATTGTCACAGCAGTCCACAGACCCAATTATAAAACCGAAAGTGGCAGACAAAATTACCTAATCATAAAAATGTGAATGTTCAGGTGACAACAGAAAAATCACACAGCTGATAAAACGTGCTCTAAACAAAATTACTCACTCTGTTCTTCCCATTTACGTAACATGCTGGTCCTCAGAGTTAACCCTAACATTAGCTTCTCAGGATCCTCAGATCTAGACTACACATGTGAGCAGTTGTAAAACATTTTTGGCCACACAACACATTCAGGGAACTAACTGTGCTTGGTTCCAGGCCTACAGTGAAACTTTTTATAGGTACTGTGCTGAGGAGCCCATCCCCTGGGGTCATCACATATTGGGAGTAAAACTATACACATTAAAATCAAAGTGAATGGAACATTTTAACTAACCATAAGGATGCTCAAATATGGTGTGGGGTACATGAACATATCTTTTCTATGACCACTCATATCTTATCAGCCTCTTGCTTTCCTAGCCCTGGGTCAAGAGACACATTCTCGTCAAAAAATCAAGAAGCTCCGTCCTTCTCTTTCTCTCTCCATCAATAGGGTAGCATTACAGGTCTGCACACTACTCAAGGGCTGGACTCCCTTGCTGTTATCTCTTCTTTAATATGATACCACCAGACCAATCAGATGAGTGCCTCATGTTCAACACTTACACCTTGTGGTTTTCCTTATCTCTTCCTTAGATCTGATGCTAACAAAGGCCCAAGATACTAACCAATAGAAAACTGTGGCCCATCAATGACACAGTGCTTTTATCCAACAAATGATGAGTTTCTTATCCAGAATTCTTAGAATAATGAGAGAATTTTTAATGATCTTTTAAAATTACAGGGTAGTCCTTACATAAGCTATTTAGCAGCATTCCTCACACCACTGGACAAATTGAACTGCATTTTCAATATGGTTCTCTTTAACAAAAGATCCTGGGATTCATCTCCCAGTTATGTTCCCAATTTAGAGCACCAGGACCCAGGACAATTTGCAGTAGGTCAGTGTGCTCCCGCTTCTCATGGAGATTGAGTTCAAAGTAGAGGAAGAAGTCACCTCTTTACACCTTACATGAAAAGGAGCCTTATTCAAAGTCATACTTAGGTCCTAAGTGTTTTACTGTATCAGGAATGCATTTAACAATTTTTTTCTATTTGCAAAATGAGACTGAAGGATCGCCTTTATTTCATGAATCTTTGCCCATGTGAATCAGAAAAGGAAGGAAACTCAGATGCTCAGCTCTGTGACAGATTAGATTGCTCTCCCCAAATTCCAGGAAAAGGTAGGTGTTTGTTGCTGAGGATGGCATGTCCATGTGGTAGTCCAAGGACCAAAGCCAAAATTCAAATCCTCAGCATCCACAAGCAGCCTTGGTGTCCTTATGGAGGGGTAACCAGGACATTAGAAACAATGTCCTGGCTCATTCCTAGGTGATGTCACTGCCTGAAGTTCACCTGGTGCACCTCTTCTTGATGGTGATTCATGAGTATTAAGCTAGATGTTCGCCCATTCTCACCTCAAGGGCAAGTGCAGCCTTGTGCTTAAGACAAGGAAAGACTAGCAGTGTCTAGCTACTTATAAATACCAAGGGCCACCTCAACCTGGTCCCACACATGGGGCATCAATCCCTGAGGGGAGATGTTCTGTGCCTGAATGCTAGCAAGCAACCTTCCTAAGTACTGAGTCATTGCAATAATGGCCTTGTCAATGGAGTAGTCCAGCCCAGGGAAAGAAGACTTCTGTCCTTCCAGCCATCCTGGCCATCAGTAGACTTCTTAGAGTATGGCAATGAGCCCTATGGTAATTAAGACTTGCTGAGGTACTGCTTGTGAATAAAACAGCCAGGAAAGAAGGTGAAGCTCCTGACCTCTCTGTCCTACATGCCATTCTCTTCTATCTGCTTCATCTGTGTAAGATTTGTTAAAAAAATGAAAGAAAAAGAAATCTTAATTAATTACAAAACAAGGAAAGAAAATGTGAAAACCACGGTTCTAACGAATCAACTCAAATCATATTTTAGTATGAATTATTTGAATAATCACAACTGTACAGATCTCATTTTAGACAGAAATAGAAAGTTGGAAAGATTTGCTGGAAACCATGACAACCAAACAAAACAACAGTTGTTGTCCTGAGCTGCCTGAGACAACGGCTGTGCCTGGTGGGAACATGCTGTATGCATTTGTGTGGGTATGTCATCCTATGTGACAGGAGTATTGGAGTCTGGATGTGAAATAATGCATGATAGCAACTTTAGCCTCAAGGTTTCTAAATGTATCAGCAGACAGTTGGGCTTAATGGAGCTAACAGATGGCTGTCTCCTTGGGATGTGGATCACTGAGGACACACAGACTTTGTAATTTTTACCTCTTGGTGCTATCAAAGGTAGGGATGAAGATTCAGGTAGAGTACCTCACAGAACACAATGTCTAGCAACTGAGAATAAGGCATACTTTATAAGAACTCGTCTGATTATTTCCCAAGCTGTTTTCCAGATTTTGTATGTCTTGGAAGACATATGCTCCCAAATCAATTTGATGTCCTTGATTGCTAATGTTTGCTTTGTGGTCTTAACACCAAACATGTGTATACACATGTGGCCACTTAGCCTAATGTCTCTACATTTGTACAGACTGTCAAACTGCACTTAATTCACGTAAGGGGATTTTTTCTGTGAGATGGGTTTTTCTTTCATCTTCACAATTTTGAGAGCATGGAATTTGAATAAGTCCTATAGCTGGATTTAAGAGAGTACTTTTCAAAGTGTTCCATTTTAAGGATCTTTTGAGGACAAGATGACTATAATATTTAGCCTGCAATGAAATATATTAATGAAGAAAATCTGCTAAAGAGTATGTGACTTATCTCACATCTGGTTATTTATACTGGTCATTTACTCCTATAAAACAATCAGTGAGAATACATGTCATATGCAATACTAGACAGTAAATATTTAAAAGTAAAATTGTGTTACCCTGTGAAACTACCTATTTTAAAAGAACATTGTATTTTTAGAATGTTTATTTGAACAGTAAAATTGTACTTGCTCTTAAGTCCACATCTTCATTTTCTCCCATTTGTCCATTAGCTAATAACATTAAGCACATTTTTGTTATGAGGAAACTATGTAAATAATGAGCTGTGTATTTTCAATTAATTTTTGTCTTTTTTCAAAAAAGTAATATGAGTTGCTTTAATGCAGAACTAGAACTAAAAGTAAATTGCCAAATATTTCTTTTTTTGTAGTTTTGATATAAAAATTATCTTTAGACTCTTCTGGAAAAATAGAGATATAAGACTCAGAATTGTTATCTTAATATCAATTGCTTTTCTAAAAGATCAATGCATGCATTCCTATAATATTGTTTTATCTCAATGAAGGAAAAAGGGGAGATTAGAATTGATTGTATATTCCCCAGAAGAGTTTAAAACTTAGTATGCATTTTTAATGATATATGGATATTGAAAAATTCCTATCTTCCTTTTCCAAAACCCCACTATAGACATTTTCATTGATTTTTCTCTACTTTATCCCTAAAAATTTTGCTTACCTGTTTTCTCTTTCTTCTTTGGTTTACCTCAATTGTGTTTCTGATGATCTCTGATTTCTCATTTGACCTCCTTGTTTATACAAAATCTAGTGCTCACTTTTTCTTTAAATGCTAAGCAAACTGCATCTATTTCAACATAGGCAATGATTTTATCTATTATTTGGTTACAGGGATCCTAAATATTAACTTCTGGTTAAGTTTGATAGCCAGTGAATCTAATTTTGCTAATCAAAAAAATTACTATCTATAACACAGTTATTAGAAAATTACAAAGATACAATTAGAATTCAATGAATTACTGAATTTTTAATTAAAAGTCCCTGGAGTTAACTATTCCTCTAACAATGTACCCCTTCTTATGCGAAGGCCCTTTTTTGTAGCCATAATTATCAATGAAAAGGTATGTGGTCAGTAGTAGTAGTAGACATGAAGGGGAAGATGTGAGTCTAATTATTGATCATATGAGATGTGGTGTATCAGATGCAGTGTGGACAACGAGGTGTGGTTACAGATCAAATGTGGTGTGGACATATCCTATGGTCCTACCACGAAGCCAACCTCAGTGTGCAACTGTCACTTAAGTGTTTTTATGCTCTGTGTCCTGAAGTTAGCTGCTTTCATACAGTGCACTCTTCCATTTATTGATTTATTTCTTCCTTGTAGATCTACATGGCAGTAGAATATATTTTGACATGTTATACGTACATAGAATAAGTATAACTTGCTCCAATTATGACCCCATTATTGTGGTGGTACATGACGTGGAGTTACATCAGTCACATATTCTTACATAAGGATAGGAAAGTTATGTCCAATTCATTCCACTCTTTCCTAATCCCATCCTCCTGTGCTTCCCTTCTTTCCCCTTTGTCTAATCTAATGAACCTCTACACTCTCCCTCCCTTGTTGGGGGTTAGCATCCACATATCAGAGAGAATAGTTTGCCTTTGGTTTTTTTGGAACTGGCTTATATCAGTTAGCTCTCCAGCTTCATCCTTTTACTGGCAAGTGCCATAATTTCGTTCTTCTTTATGTCTGAGTAATATTGCATCCTGTATATATACAACGGTTTCTTTATCCATTCATCTATTTTAGGGCACTTAGGACAGTTTCATAGTTGGGCTACTATGAATTGAGTTGCTGTAAATACTGAAGTGGCTGTGTCACTATAGTAGGCTTATTTTAAGTCCTTTGGGCATAAACTGAGGAGTAGGATGACTGGGTCAAATGGTGGTTCGATTCCCAGTTTTCTAAGGAATCTCCATAATACTTTCCAGAGTCATTGCAGCAATTTGCAGTCCCATCAGCAATGTATGAGTGTACCTCTTTCACCACATCCTAGCCAACATTTATTATTACTTGTATTCTTCATAATTGCCATTCCGATTGGAGTGAGATGGAATCTCAGTGCAGTTTTAATTAGAATTTCTCTAATTGCTGGAAATGTTGAACATTTTTTTCGTATATTTTTGATCATTCATATATCTTCTTCTGTGAAGTGCCTGTTCAGTTCCTTAGCCCATTTATTGACTGTGTTATTTTTTTTTCTGGTGTTAAGTTCTTTAGGTTCTTTTTATAACCTAGAGATTAATGCTCTGAGTGCAGGCGGTAAAGATTCTCCCCCATTCTCTGGGCCCTCACTTTATGTTCTTGATTGTTTCCTTTGCTATGAAGAAGCTTTTTAGTTTGATACAATCTCATTTATTGATTCCTGATTTTACTTCTTGCCCTTAGGAGTCTTAGTAAGGAAGTTGTTTCGTAAGCCAACATGGTGGAGAGTTGGGCCTTTTTCTCTTAGTGGACGGTGTCTGGTCTAACACCAAGGTCCTTGATACACTTTGAGTTTTGTGCAGAGTGAAAGATATGTATTCAGTTTCATTCTACTGCATATGGATTTCCAGTTTTCCCAGTAACATCTGATGAAGAAGTTATCTTTTCTCCAGTGTGTTTATGGCAAATTTGTCCAGTATGAGATAACTGTATTTATGTGGGTTTGTCTCTGGGTCTTCTATTCTGTACCATTGGACTTCTTGTCTGTTTTTGTACCAATACCATGACAATTTTTTTACTATAGCTCTGTAGTATAATTTAAGGTCTGGTATTGTGATGCCTCCTGAGTCACTTTTCTCAAAAAGGATTGCTTCGACTATTCTGGGCCTCTTATTTTTTCCAAAGGAATTTCATGACTATGTTTTCCATTTCTATAAAGAACATCATTGGGATTTTAATAGGAATTGCATTAAATCTATACAGTGCTTTTGGTAGTATGGTCATTTTGACAATATTAATTCTGCATATCCAAGAATAGGTCTTTTTCAATTTCTTTTTTTTAGGATTCTATAATTTTCTTTGTAGAGGTCTTTTGCCTCTTCTGTTAGACTGATTCCCAAAATTTTATTTTTTGAGGCTATTTTGAATGGAATAGTTTTCCTGATTTGTCTTTCAGCTGATTCATTATTGGTGTATAGAAATGGAACTGATTTATGGGTGTTAATTGTATATTCTGCTACTTTGTGGAATTCATTTATGAGCTCTAGAAGCTTTCTGATGGAGTTTTTTGGAGTCTTTTAAATATAGTCATGCCATGGGCAAATAGGAATAGTTTGAGCTCTTCTTTTCCTTTCTGTATTCCTTTCATTTCTTTCTTTTGTCTAATTGCTCTGAATAGGGTTTCAAGGATGGTATTAAATAGGAGTGGTGAAAGAGGGTAGCCCTGTTTTGTTCCAATTTTCAGGGGGAATCCTTTCAATTTTTCTCCACTTAGAATGATGTTAGTTTTGGGTTAACATATATAGCATTTACAATGTTGAGCTATGTTCCCACTATCCCTAGTTTTTCTAATGTTTTGAGCATGACTGGACACTGAATTTTGTCAAATGCTTTTGCTGCATCTATTGAGATAATCTGTGATTCCTGTCTGTTAGTATATTGATGTGATGGTTACTTGTATTGATTTCCATATGTTGAACCAGCCTTACATCCCTGGAATGAACCCCATTTGATCATGGTGCACTATCTTTTTAATATGATTTTGTAGGTGATTCCCAAGGATTTTATTAAGAATTTTTATATCTATATTCATCAGGTTATTGGTCTGAAGTTTTCTTTCCTTGATGTATCTTTGTCTAGTTTTGGTATCCGGGTGATACTAGCTTCATAGAATTGAGTTTGGAAGGGTTCCCTCCTTTTCTATTTCACTGCTCACTTTCCAAATGTGCATTCTTTCTTTACACTCCCTACAACCATGCTGTACCACATCCCATATATTCTGCACAACAGAAGATATGTGAAACGATTCATTAAGTGCACCAATGTATATTTTGCTGCTGTTATTTCTAATAGAAACTCTCAAGAGTTATGTAAAAAAAAACTGTTCTCTGAAATGTCTAGAACTGTGACAATTTCACCTATAAAAGTTGTTCATCCTGTGTTATATTGCCACAGTAAAGAGGTTTCATAAATCACGCTAGCTTTTTGGGAGAAAAATATAACTTATAGAATGCAGATGACTTAGTAAATTTCCCCCACCGTTGCAATGTGTCTGACTCTTTGGAAAATTCTTTATTAACCAGTTTGTTTTATTCTAGATTTCCTTTCCATTGTGTGGGCTATATTTACACCATCCAAATGAAGTTTCCAATTCATCAGAAAAACAAACCACACACAAGTATGAGAAGAATTGATTAATTGCTTATTTTTTGCAAAGTGTATTTTAGGATTACGTGCAAATAAATCAGAAAATTCCAACTCTGATTGGTGCCTACAAATGAGTAACTGGATGATTCAAAAAAAAGATATGTGTAATAAAAATAAATTTTCATGTGCAATTAAGGCCTACAAGGAGAGAAGAGCTCACTTCTTTATTTTCTGCTGTCAAATCTTTACATAAGCAAAATAAAATCAGTTATATAAGTATTAATGTCCCTAGTATAACTTAAAAAAAACTTGGGGAAAGTCTTTGATCTAATGTTAACACCTTACCAGCCAGAACCAAACACCCTTAATAATGTTTATTAATCTAGGCTAAGGTTCCAATCAGTTTGTATTGAGTGCAGCTGCATGAAGAGAAGGCCAATGCAGATCTCCTGAGATTGACACTTCTCTCCTCCAGTTCACACTACTTCCTTGTGACTACTAAATAAATTCACAATTTTCTTTTTAACGTGTTGATGTGAAATTCAAAGTTAAAATGAACCTTCATAAATTATGATATAACCTTCCAGAATATGTAACCAAATACTCATATGCTTTCACCAATTTATAGTGACTATGTTTTTATTTAAGTGAAGAAGACCAAAAGTTACTCCTGCATATGATATTAAGGAAATACAAGGTAAAGGTAGGTGGTTTTACCACATAAGGTTTTATTAGGATAAGTCATGGTCAACTACACTTATCTATAGCAAAAGAAGAAAGAAAAGAAACACAAGTTCAGTTAAAATGACATCATTGATTGCCCGAAAGTAAAAATTCAGATGTGCCATACTTATCTCATGTATGATTACTCATGTAATCATGTGTTCAATAACATGTTAATGAAAGTAGATGTATATATTTGGTACATAAAGATATATAAATATATTAGCTCAATAACATTAACTACTTCCCAGCCTATTAATTATCAGTATTATGGCTTAAAATAATGTTTAATACCATCAATGAAACTCTTTTTATTGTAATTAATATTTCCTCTGCATACTTGTTCTCTCCAATATCACTAGACACTTTCTGAAAGTTCCTGTGAATTTTCAGCATGGGCAGATGACAGACACTTACGTTTGAGATAAGTTTTGTACACAAAATATAAGTTATGTGGTCTGAGAGAAAATTATTTGTGACGAAGATTTTCTCTGCCTTGCCTCTCTGACCTTTGATGAAAAATACTGGAAGACTCTTCTCATAATTATGTAATATTTACCATGTCTGTGAGTGTATAGGTGTGTGTGTGTATAACAGAGAAAACTGTGCCAAATTTACATATGGCCATGTCACTATACCCTCAACACAGCAGCCACTCCCTCCCTCACGGCTCTGCTTTATTTCCATTGCAGAATTAAAATTGCTTACAATGTTTTGTGCCTCCTGCACTGGAATGCAAGCCCCAGGAGAGCAGAGACAGTGCCCCTGTTGTTCAGAACAGTGTCCTTGTGCCTTCGATGAGGCCCAGCACAGTGTACACCAGCAACCAGATTGCGTGACAGAGTGCGTCCCAGCCTTCTTGGCTCCATCATCACTCAGTTCCTTCACAGGGCTCCACACTGAGCACTCTGGTGTCTACAAATGCTTGGCCTGCACGCAGCCCTGATGAAGTGCTGCCTAAGTGAGGATGGGGGACTTGTCACAAACTCCAAATACACTTTAAACAATAACACTGACATTCATTTCAAACTCACATCCTTCACCTCTTAAGTGTTTGTATTATATCTCACTAAAATTATATAGCCACATTTGATTATTTGGATTTTTTTCCCTAGGAAATATTGTATGAATAAAACCATTAATAATATGGTTGGTATTAGTCACAGTTTTACTTGATACTGGTTCTTTTTAATCTTGTTTCAGTATTAGATAATTTCCAAAACCAAAACAGAAATATAGTCATTCCTGGTAGTTGATTTGATCAGATTAGTTTTGCTCTCCAGATGTCACAGTTTTATGTGGAATAAGTGATGCTCTTCTGACCAGATTGAATAGAAAGAAATTGCTTCAGGGAGGCATATGCTATACAAGCCTGTACATTGAGTAGCTATAAAGAGCAAAGCTTTGCAAACTAGCCAGTAAAGCATCTTAACCCAGCAGCGAGGGTTGGGAATGCAAACACTGCACTCCCCATTTGACCAGATGTGGACATTCCTAATGGATGAGAAGTGCAGACAACCAGTAAAATGTTTTCAATTTAAAGCTTAAAGTTGTGATTATAATGTTAATGTTCTCTGCCTAGAAAGTACAACCGAAACAGAAAGAGATACAAAGAAGAAAAGCAAATTATATTATAAAACAAATATTTACCAGACCAACTCTTCTTCTAGCCTATTTTTACAATTGCCTAACTTATGATATTCAGGCAAATTTGAACTACCCCAAGAAGAAGAAATGCATCCATTCTGAAATATGTGCTTGCTGTATTTCATCGTATTTCCAAGCCTAATCTGAATCACGAGTTTAACTGCAGTGGTCCTAAATATGATCGCACAAGAGGCATTTGTTATATTATTACTTACCAAGGTGATAACTCCCAAATACTTTCCTCATCCTGAATCAGGTCATGTGGGTTTAAATGGTCAGTTACGAGCACCAAGTTAGCGTGTGTACAACTAAATCTTACTTTCAACTAGATCCTCTTGCTGACACCTTTGTTCACTCTGTCACTGTCACAGATCAAAAGACAGTTACACTTGATTCCTGTGCTCTTGGTTCTTCAATCTTATCATTGCCAGAGAAGTCAGTTTTTTCTTCCTTTGAAACTCTCAGTTTCATGTTTGTGTCTCTTCCATCCCAAGTCCCTGGTGGGACCCAGAGAGGCATCTTTGTACTGCAGAAAGAACTGCAGACTTGTGGAGGACAGGAACTAACCTGGGTCTGAGGTCAGGCTATTTCATGGCATCATTCCCTTTCCCTTGTTCCCTATGGTCAGGACCCACCGTGACCTGGCTGCGTCTATTCCTCCTTGCGTCCCCCCACGTGGCAGTGTTGACTTGTACCCAACAAGGCCATCACACATCTTCACTGCTCCCTGCTTTTCTCCATCCTTCTGGACACTAGGAAATAGCATCTTTCAAGGCACCTAAACATTTAAACACAAATGCTTATAATTAAAGTCCAGTGCTTTTATTTTAGATCTCTATTTCTGGCTTTCAAATACAGGCTATGATCATGAATATACTGAATTCAAAACAAAGTAACTTTAATCATCATTGAGTTGGTACTATGTGTTCAAAATTTATGTATTCAAAACCATGCCAATCCCTCTTTTGTATTTCTAGTCACTAGAAATACACAGATAAAAAGACTTGCCAAATCGATGTAGTTTCTGATTGTTATCTACTGCCTAAATTGTTATCTATTGCCTAAATTTTAAATCAAATTGCTTATTATATGCACATTTTTCTCTTAACTCCATGACAGAAAAAGTTCTGACCAAGGAGAGCTTTTCTTGTATACCTCATGCTTTACACTGACCATCAATACTTCCTTTGTCAGATCGGCTGTTTGTCATGAGAGGTACCCAGCCATCACTGTGCTTCAATTCCTTAGGTAGAAATTCGTTCACAAACTCAGTGTTTGCATCTATGATAACCACAGACTGCACTTGTTCTCTTTCGCTGCCTTCAAAGTAAATATTCACAGTCAAATCTGTTTCACGGAACTAGCTTAAAAAAGGTAGACTCTCTTTAAATATCATAAAAATGAAAGGCCCAGCTCCAAAACCTCCTTTTCTGACCAGTGTGTGCTATACTATAGTTTTATTCTCCCTTCGATCCACCAGTCTTCATAAAATTGTTATGAAAATTAAAACATGGTTCAATGACTAGCTTGAATGATGGCCATGAATGACAGCTCTTGAAATACACAGCAATGATATAAATAAATTGACAGACTGAAATCTGAAATGCTCCAGGCAGGCAAAGAAAATAAGAATAAGAATCTGGATCCATCTCATCCTCAAAGTTCATTTAGATGTCCAAATTTATTAAAGACATCATGTATAATAAATTAATTTGTTTGAGAGATATTCCTCCCCAGTCGCCTCTGAATTAGAACAGAACCAAACAGTACCCCAAATGATTCCACAATCCTTATGAAATCTTCTCACATTTCTGAACTGCTTCCACCCTGCTTTGGTCTTCTCCTGGCTATCCATTTCAAGTTCTGTGACTCCTACCCAGAGATTTTCCTCTGGACAATTAATCTAAACGTAGACTCATTTGAAATATTACAATTTCAATTTATCAAGTAAATCTTACTCTTCCTTCTCTTTGAGTCTTGGTTCTACACATGGTAGTAATAAAATTAATTCGAGCTCTGTTCCTGAAGCACAGTTGTTTTCACCTAAACCAGACTTTGCTCCCAAATGTAGCAGATTCAAAAAAATACTTAGAAATACTAAATATTGCATTGATTCTTTAGAAGGGAATTATTTTTTTTACCATTAACTGAATATCTCTTATTATTAAATATTCAGAAAAGAGTCATTAAAATATGACTTTTTAACTCCTTAATTTCCTCATTCAAATTATATCTTTCATGAAGTCTGTATATTTTTTTCTTTTTAATTTTAGATTTATTTTACATGAATGTGGACAAGCAGAAGTGATTAACACATACAATGCCATCTGGGATCCATTTATTCAGCTGAGGACAAACTCAAAACAACAAGCTAACCCACAAGAAAAATACCCTATCTAAACAATCTCTTAACTTCAGTTCAACATTAATACATTTTCAATGCTTAAAATACTTCTGAATATCATTACCAATTTTATTGGGAATTAAATGGTAGCTATTCCTAAAATTAATTGATCACTTTTATGTAGCCCAGGGATACTAAACATAAAGAAAGAAATTGTAAATGAATGTGTAAAACTAACTTGGAAAGCAGAGACATATATTTTCTTTAAAAAAGGAAAACTACCAAGAGAAATAGTCCTCATGTCAGTGATTATTTTTAAATACATATATATAATTAATATTATATATGTATGTATAAAATAGCTGAGTTTAACATCTCAGTTGTTCCCAAACTTGTTTCCTCAAAGCAGTATCCATAATAAAGCACATTATTGAGTTCTTCTGTTATACTTATTTTTTTGTTTTTATTGATGCATTATATTTATAAATAAGAGGGGGGTTCGTTTTGAAATAATCATACATGCATGAAGTAAAATTTACTCCATTTAAATCCCAAATACTCTCCTTTTCCCTCTCCTTCTTACTTACCCTCATCCCCCCTTTCCTCTACTACAATGATTTTACTTTGATTCACTTATTTATTTTAATTGGTGCTTTGTAGACTTACAAAAGAGGAATTCATTATGGTGTATTTATACATGCACAGAGTTCAATTTTGTCATATTAATTCCCCATTCTCCCCTTTCCCATCCATCCTCCTTCCCCTTATCTCCTTTGTGTAGTCCACAGATCTTCCCAATAACTTTATGACACCTGCCCCTACCCCCTTCTTCCATTTTGTATCTCTAGATTCACCATATCAGAGAAAATATTTGAGCCTTTATTTTCTGAATCTGGCTATGTCACTTAGCATAATGTTCCCTAGTTTCATCCCTTTATGGCTCATGACATAATTTCATTCTTACTTATGGTTGAATAAACTCCATTTGGATATGTATCAAATTTTCTTAATTCATCCTTCAAGTGATAGTAGCCAGGTTGGTTCCCTTGCATAGCTACTGGAAGATGCATTGCTATAGACACTGATGTGGCTTTATAAATATAGCATGCTGATTTTAGTTCCTTTGGATAAAAAGCAGTGGAATAGTTGGATCATATGGGGGTTCCATTCCAAGTTTTTTGAGGAATCTCCATACTGTACTCAAGTCTGGTTGTACTCATTTGAAATCCCACTAAAAAGGTATGAGCGTACCTTATCACTGATATCTGAATCAACATTTATTATTCTTTGTATTCTTGATAATTTTCATTCTGACTACAGTAAGATGAATCTCACTCAGTACAGTATTGATTTAGATTCTCCTTATTGCTAGGGATGTGGGCATTTTTTTATATACTTTTTGGCTATTTCTATTCCTTCTTTTGAGAAATGTCTGGTTAGCTCTTTTGCCCACTTATTGACCGGGTTGTATGTTTTCTTGGTGCTAACATTTTTGAGTTCTTTATATATTCTGGATAGCTATCCCTTGTAAGAGGAGTAGTTAGTAAAGAATTTCTCCAATTCTGTAGGATCTCTCTTCATAATTCTCACTGATTTATTTGCCGTGAAGAAGCTTTTTAATTTGATGCTCTCATTTCTTGGTTTTAATTCTTGAGCTTTCAGTGCCTGGGTAAGGGAACTGGTACCTATGTAAAAGTGCTGGATTGTTGATCCTGTTTTCTTCTAACATTTTCAATGTTTGTGGTCTAATTCCTAAATTGTTGATTTATTTTGATTTGACTTTTGTTCATGGACTGAGATGGGGATCAAGTTAATTCTTCCATACCTGGATATCCAATTGACCAGCACTATTTGTTAAAAAGGCTATCTTTTCCATAACATGTACTTTTGGCACCTTTGTCAAGTATCAGATAACTGAAACTATGTAGGTTTGTTTCTGTGTCTTCTGTTCCATTGGTTTTGTGTCTATTTTAATGCCAATATCATGCTTTTTTAAATTACTGCTCTTTAGTATAATTTGAGATCAGATATTTTGATGCCTCCAACCTTGCTCGACTAGCTCAATAATTCTGGGTCTTTTGTTTTTCCAAATTAATTTTATAACTACTTTTCCCAGTTCTGTAAAGAATCTCATTAGCATTTTTGGAGGAACAGCATTGAAACTGCATAGCATTTTTTGTAATATTGCCATTTTGAAAATATCAATTCTGCCTAAGAACATGGGGGTCTTTCAATCTCGTAAGGTCTTCTTGAATTTATTACTTCAGTGTTCTTTGATTTTCGTTGTAAACGTCTTATCCCCTTTGGTTAGATTAATTCCCAGGTCTATTTATTTATTCATTTATTTTTAAAGTTACTGTGAATGGAATAGTTTTCCTGATTTCTTTCTCAGCAGAAACACTGCTGTAGTATAGGAAAGCTGTTGACACTAATCTTGTATCATGCTACTTTGCTGAACTCATTCATCAGATCTAGAAGTCTTCTGGCGATTTTTCTTGCAGGGAAGTAGTCTTCTAAATATAAGATCATGTCATTGACAACAGAGATAATTGGACTTTCACCATCCTTATTTGTATCCCTTTAATTTCCTTCCCTTGACTGATTGCTCTGGCTAGACTTTCAAGGACTATATTGAATAGGAGTGGTGAGAGTGAGCATTCCTGCCTTGTTCCTGATTTTAAATAAAATATTTTCAGTTTTTCTACATTTAGTATTTTACTGGCTTTGGACTTTTATCATAGGTGGCCTTTATAATGATGCACATCAACCAGCATTTTTTAAATGGGTGCAGAATTTTACCAAATAAATTTTCTGCCTTAAATGAGATCATATGATTCTTTTCCCTAATTCTGCTTGTGCAATGAATTTTATTTATTGATTTTCACCTACTGAATCAAACTCGCATTCCTGGAATAAAACCAACCTGATCATGTGCCGAAACCTCATGACTTGTTTTTGAATTTAGTCTGCTAATGTTTTAATTGGGATTTTAGTATATGTGCTCATCAGAGATGTTTGTCTATAGTTTTATTTCCTTGATGTGTCTTAGTCTACTTTTGATATCAGGTTCATACTGGCTTCCCAGAATGTATTTGGTAGTGTGTCCTCTCTTTCAGTTTCATGAAATAATTTGAGGAAGACTGGTGCTAGTTCTTGTTTAAATATTTCATAAACCCAGCTGAGAATTTATCTGAATCTGGGTTTCTCCTTGAGGAAAGGATTTAACTGCTATTTCAATTACATTCCTTGATATTGTTCGGTTTTGGTTTTCTATATCTTCCTGGTTCAGTTTTTATCAGAGTCATATGTGTCTAGAAATTTGAAAATGTCTTCTAGATTTTCCAGCATAAGATTTTCAAAATCATTTCCAATGACTCTCAGTTGTGTCTATGGTGCTATCTCCTTTTTCAACTCTAATTTAGTTAATTTGGGTCTTTACTTTCTTTCTTTTGATTACTTTGGCCAAGTGTTTCTAAATCTTCTTTATTTTTCCCAGGAACTAACTCTTTTTTTTGTATGTCTTTAGTAATTTTTATAATCAATTTCAGCTCTGATCTCATTTCCTGTATTCTACTGATTTGGGCATCGGGTTGTTCTATCTATGATTGGGCCTTGAAGTGGACCCTTAGATCATTTATTTGGAATATTTTGTTTAACATAGGTACTCAAAGGTGTCAATTTTCAACTGACTACTACCTACGTACTGTCCCAGAGATTTTGCTGTTTTATCTTTGTTGACAGTAGTTTCTAATAATTTTCTTTTTATTTCTATAATCTGTTCCTTGCTTAAAAGAATATTGTTTAATTTCACGTTTACTTGGTTTCTATAATTTTTCTTGCCGTTGATTTCTAATTTCCTTCCATTTTTTAATTTTTTTAATTTTTTTTTACCTTTAGGTCATTGTACAAAAAGGGAGTACAACTATCATTTTCTGGTTGTACACAAAGTAGAATCATACAATTTGCCTATTCATACATATGCAACGGAATTCATGGGATTATATTTTTTATTGTTACATTTTATTTTGCACTTACTAAGACTTACACTATGACCCAGAATATGGTCTCTTTCGGAAAAGGTTCCATGAACTGCTGAGAAGAAAGTGAATTCAGCTCCTTTGGGATAAAACAATTTGCACATTTCTGAAAGAGCCTATTGATTTATAGTACTATTTAGGTGGAAAATATCTATATTGATTTTATATTTGGATGACCTGATTACTGGTGACAGGGGTGTATAGAACTAACCCAGTATTTTGTATAGAGGTCTATCTAGGATTTAATGTCAAGAAGTGTTGTTAATTAGAACTGTAATTAGGTGCATTGATATTGGGGTGTACATATTAACTATCACTAAATCTTCTCATTGGATTGTAACTGTTACCAGTATGCAGTGGTCTTCTTTCCTTCTTCTGATTAATTTTTGCAGGATATCTTTGCCAGATATAAGAGTAGCTTCTCCTGCTTGTTTTCAGACTCCATTTGTATGGAATATTTGTACATCATTTTACTTTTGGCCTATGAGTGTCCTTGCCTATGAGATGAACTTCTTGCAAATAGCATATAGTTGGATCTTGCTTGTTAATCCATTCTGACAACCTATGTCTTTTTTAATTAAATGTTCCTAAGGCCCTAATTAAAGTGTTATTTTGGATAGGTGTGTGTTACTTCCTGCCATTTTGGTTTATTTCTTATATTTAAGTCAGTCTTGATTTTCTTTTAGTTAGTTATTCTTCAAGTATGCTTTATCAATTTGAGAGCTATGGGTATACAGTGTAGCTTTAGGTATTCTTTGGAGTGCTATTTTACTGGTCATTGATGCTTTTAGATTATCCTTACCATGAAAAAAAATTATTTCTCCATCAATCCTGAAACATAGCTTGGTTGGCAATTATTTTCTTTTAGAGCCCAGAATATGCCATGTTTTTTAGGGCCTGATTTGAGAAGATGGAGGTGAGTCTTACCAGTTTGCCTTTAAATGTGACCTAACATTTCTCTCTTGGAGCTTTTCATATTTATTCCTTATTTTCAATTTTATTATTTTGATTATGATGTTCTTTTTTATCTTGTCTCTTCAAGTATTTATATGTTTCCTGTATGTGGATGTCTATCTCATTTCTACATTTGGTAATTTTTTCTGTTACTACTTCACTGAAGAGGTTCTTAATGCCTTAAGTCTGTATCTCCATGGCCTCTTCTATGCTAATGACTCTTTGATTTGATCTCTTGATATTATTGCAGAGTTCTTATCTATTCTGATCATGGCCTTTTTAAAGCTTTTTTAAAAATTACATACTGAGTATTGAAGTTCATTTACCCTGTCCTCAAGGGCTGAGTTCTGACTTTGAGGCATGAGTTCTATTTTCTATGTAATTTAATCTGTCGGTAATACTTTCAATTAAATTGTTGATTCATTGTATCTCTTATTTTGATGAGTTCTGATTGGTTGCTATTCATTATCACTATTGTTTTATTGAGATGGTATTGCACCTCCTGTATTTCTCCCTTTGTTTCTTAGATCTTTTTTAGTTCATGGACCATTTTAATAATCTGTTTTTTTAATACTTTTTCTCTACAGTTTCATCAACTTCCAAATTTGTGGTTCCTTTGTTGGGAGTGTGTAAATTTGGGGAGGAGATTTGTTTGTTTCTTCATGTTTTAAGAGGTCTTGGACTTCTGAATTTGTTGAGATGGAGTCCTATTACACTTTTATACTTGTATCTTTTTGGCTGTAGTTAACTTTTTTGTTATAGGAACATCTCTCTCTTGACAGACATCAGGCTCAGCCCAGTTCAGAGGCCTGAGTGAGACCTCTGCACCTAGTACATCAACCTTAAGTGCTCCCATGGAATTTCTGCACCGGGGCAGCTGGCACAGCCCAGAAGTGGGAGACCTCTATGTGGTGAGTGGGCACAGTGGACACTCAGGTTTCCCACTCAGGGAGGATCACCTCAAAGGTTTGGATCCACCAAACCAAGTCCTGTGAGACTTCCGGGTCCAGGAGGCAGGCACAGAGACAGACCTTAGGCTCAGCCCAGTGCAGACACCTAAGACTTCTGCACCTGGTACACAGGCCCTGAGTGCTCCCATGGGACTTCTGCCCAGGGCCAGCTGCGAGGAGGACCAGCCAAGAGGTCCAGACATACCCCACCCTGGCCCCAGTCCATGATCTAGTGTTACTGATGACTAGGAGGTGAGGTACTAGAAACCTATAGGGACACCACAAGTCTATAGGGGGGAAGTTGCAATACCTCAGATTCTCACAGATAGAGGAGAAGCTACAGGAGTAACATGAGAAAACAGGGGAAGAAAGTGTCTCAAACAAACCTAGGTGCTACATCAACAGAGTCCAATGACAGCAGGGCAGAAGAAATGTAAGAAAGGGAGTTTAGAGTGTACACCATTAAAATTATCAGAGAAGCAAACAATGTGATGAGAAAGCAAATGCAGGCAATGAATGATCACACCAATCAACAGTTAAAAGAGCAGTTACAAGAAGCTAAAGGTCATTTCAATAAAGAGATAGAGATACTTAAAAAAAAAAAACAGAACTCCTGGAAATGAAGGAAACAATAAACCAAATTAAAAACTCCACAGACAGCATAACCAACAGGCCAGATCATCTGGAAGACAGAACCTCAGAGATAGAAGACAAATATTTAATCTTGAAAATAAAGTTGACCAAACAGAGAAGATGGTAAGAAGTCATGAACAAAGCCTACAAGAATTATGGGATATCATGACAAGACCAAATTTCAGAGGTACTGGGATTGAGGAAGGCACAGAGATACAAACCAAAGGAATGAGTAATCTATTCAATGAAATAATATCAGAAAATTTCCCACAACTGAAGAATGAAATGGAAAATCAAATACAGGAGGCTTACAGGACATCAAATGTACAAACTACAATAGATTAACACCAAGGCACATTATAATGAAAGTACCTAACATACAAAAATAAAGATAGAATTTAAAGGCTGCGAGAGAAAAAAATCAGATTACATTCAGGGGGAAACCAATACAGTTATCAGCAGATTTCTCAACACAGACCCTAAAAGAAAGAAGGGCCTGGAACAACAAATTTAAAGCTCTGAAAGAAAATGTATGCCAACCAAGAATTTTATTTTATTTATTTATTTATTTTTTAATTTATCGAATCTTTGATTCACTGAACACAAATGGAGTACAGCTATTGTTTCTCTGGTTGTACACAAAGTAGAGTCACACCATCTGTGCATTCACACATGTACACAGGGCGATGAATTAGACCAGAGACCCTGCACCTAATAGAAGAAAAAAAAGGTCCAAAATCTTCATCATGTTGGCCTAGGACCAGATTTTCTTAACATAACTCCCAAAACACAAGAAATAAAAGCAGGAATCAATGATTGGGATAGAGTCAAACTAAAAAGGTTTTTCTCAGCAAAGGAAACAATCAGCAATGTGAAGAGAGAGCCTTCAGAGTGGGAGAAAATCTTTGCCACACACACTTCAGATAGAGCACTAATATCCAGAATCTACAAAGTACTCAAAAATCTTTACACCAAGAACGCTAATAACCCAATCAATAAATAGGCCAAGTAAATGAACAGACACTTTACAGAGGAAGATCTATAAGCAATCAAAAGATTTATGAAAAAATGTTCAACATCCCTTGTTATAAGAGAAATGCAAATCCAAACCACCTTAAGATTTCATCTTACCCCAATTAGAATATCTTTTATTAAGAATACAGGCAACAACTAGGTGTTGGCTAGGATGTGGGGAAAAGGATACACTCATACATTGCTGGTGGGGTTGCAAATTGGTGCAGC
>JAJEJO010004819.1:503247-515889 GCA_020662805.1 Glaucomys volans
TATAAATATGCAAATTGTATGATTCTACTTTGTGTACAACCAGAAAAATGATAGTTGTACTCCATTTGTGTACAATGACCTAAAATTAAAAAAAAGAACAAAAAAAGGAGCATCTCTCTGTTTTTGATGTATGAGTAGATGTCCAGAAATGGAATCATAAACTATATCAGATATTAAACAGCAGATATTAAACTATGCTGTCCACTGTATTAATAATCACAACAACATGAATGAGGTAGGAATCACATAAACTGTATAATTCTACCAGAGGGTGGAATTACATTTTCTTAGGTGAAGATAGAATAGAGTCATAAGGCAAACAAAAGTTAGAAATATTTTAAAATGAGCAGAGGAGAAGCAGAAATAGATGGCAGTTATAAAAAGGGGAGAATAATGACTAAAAGTAATAAAATAATGAAAGGCAGAGGGAGCAGGAATATTTGGATATAAGGAGTGAAAGAGTGAAGAAGGGGTAATAAAAGAAACAAAAAAAACAAGGTTCAAACAAACTAATGTAAGAGCAAAAGAATTCAAATCCACATAAAATTTTATCTCACCAAAGGGTAAACAAGAAACAGGTGAAGAAAACAATTAAATGAAAGAAAAATTATATGACTTTGTGTGTATGTATATATTTTTGAAAGTATCTACACAGTGAGAGCACACACAGCATGCAGGGGAAGAATGGAAGAGAGTATAAAATAAAATAATATGAAATAAAAATTTAAAAAAATTAAAATGAAATTATTATTATTGCAATGCAAAAAAAGGGGGGATCAGAAAAAATGTGAGGAAGGAATTGCTTCCACTAAGGTGGAAAAATTATTGGCAAGGATAGATTTTCATTGCTTATGCTGTCATGTCATTCTTTATATTTATTTTCTGGGGGCTATTTATCCCTTGCACCAAGGGCTGGGATTTGTTTAGTACCACTTCTTTGTGTTTCTCTCCAAGCTGCCAAGCAATTTGGCCCTGGGCAAAGCTGTTTGTATAGCTCTCAGCTTTTTACCTCCTAGTATAGGATGGAATAGACTGAAAAGTGTTGATAGGTGATGTACTTCCATAGTGGGGCTGGTGCACAGTTCTAAATTGAGGTTCCATCAGTTGGGATTTAGTCTTGGTTCACCTTTCAGACTCTTCCAATGGTTATTTGAGGTTTGAACCACACCCTTGACTGCTGAGGAGATGCCAATCTCTGCTGGACATCTGGATCTCAGGGGCCTCCTGTCAATTCCACTTCTAGGATGAGAAGTTTAAACCTCCATAAGTCTCACATTCACTGCTATGGATGTGACTTCCCCAGGATCAGTCCTGGAGTACAGATGCTCCAATGTGGTTGGTTACTGGGTCTTCCCAGCAGCATGCATGAGATATTTACAACAAAGACAGCCCTCTTGCTCTCTCTCTCTCCTTAGTATGGTAAACCTAGATAGCCTCAGTCATAATTCTCTGTGTGTCTGTTTCAGTCTCACTGGTCCAAGCATACTCTGGAGCCCACAACAGATGACTACTGGGTCAGGTGGAAAATTCCTTTTTGAGTTCTAGGTCTCCACTTTTGCTAGCTGAAACAAGGCTAAAAATCATTCCTGTCACTGTGGTGACTCTTGTTCCTGCTGGACTATCTGCTTATGAGTTGAGTAATCCTGGTCAATTTTCCCTCAACACCTTCTCCCACTGCCTTTGGGTCAGCTCAGATCAGTCTCCATTCCTCTTCCATATGTTTTCCCAGGCCCTGCTGTGCTGTTCTCTCTCTCTGCATGCACTCCCAACCCACAGCAGTCAGGCTGCACATATCTACAGGATTGTATTTTATATTATGCTCAGTTTTAAACTTGCTGTGCCTCTTTGTTTTCTGTTATTTTCCTGGATTAAATTAAAATTTTTCCCTCTTATACTTAATTATTTTAAAGGAACTACTTTTGTTATTTTGAAGCCTGAGAATTCCTTGAATTTTTGCAGGAGGTTAAAAAATAATCAAGACAAAGGGGTTAAATGAATCTCATTTTCTAAACTTAAAAAAAAAAAAAGAAGCTGGTTGCTTTGTATTATGTTTCCAATTCTACCTTTCCCCTTCACTGTCTTATACATTTCAATCTACTTTGACTTGAAGCTTTTTATAAGCTCAATAAATATTAATAGTGATAGATGTCATGAGTACACATAATATTGCAATGTAGAATCCAAGAAAAATTTATAAAAATTAGTCAATTCACAAACTAACTGCCAATCTGAACAGTCAATACTAATGTTATTCCTGATAACTATGTCATAATCAGACTAGGTAAATCGGGAACAAGATTGCAACAGTCCTTGGACTTCATAGTATTCTATAGTTAGGACTTAAAATGAGTAAAATGAGTATCTATGCTCTAAAAAATGTAATTAAAATCATGCAAATTCACACATTAACTTTCACAGGCCCTTGTTGGATCCAAGTTTCTAGACAGTAGTAGTCAGGAAGTTGAAAGGAAACAGTGCAAAGAAAGTTACAGCAGCATATATGTCTGGTGCTAATTTCAAAGTTAAAAGTCTATAAATTCAAAGGTTTCTGTGAGGAGTGAGGAAATGTTCTAAAATAAGAAAATGATGAGATTAATAACTGAATATACCACTAAACTGCATACTTAAAAAGGGTAAATTTTGTAATGTGTGAATTTTATCTCAATAAATTTGTGACACAGTGGAAGTGGGAGGAGGAGGAGGAAAAAGGCACAGTGCCAGCATGTCCTGCCCCAGGTTAATTTTAAAGGATGGGACCTAAAGCAAGAACACATCAGGTCCAGTGGTCCAATGGCAATGCAGTGCTTCACCACTCTCCTGCACTCCCCACCCCCAGTTCTGACACATTTTAATCCGTAAGGTAAGGGATTTCTTCTGTTGGCTGATTATCATCTAAAATGACTTGCTTTATCTAGTCATCCTTGCTCTTATTAGCAGGAATAGTTTGATTGACATACTTCATTTAAAAGATATATCTGCCTTAAGCAGAACAGAAATTTGCATTCTGCAAAGAAAGTGTGACTGGTAGATAATTTGCAACCATCACCCCATTAGCACATGGGATATTTCTGCCTCAGCATGTAACTCTGAAGTAGATAACACAAATATTACAATCAAACTGTGCTTAATCTTTTCATATTGAGAGGACAATTAAGTGCCAGTTCTTGATTGCTGTTTCCAAATATTGTAAAATAGCGGTGTTAGGCTAAAGCTTTCATAAAGAAAATCCATTAAAAATGAAATAAAAACTATATGGGAAAGCTACCAGCTTAACTAGCATATGAGCAGCAAAATATCAGGAAAGAGGAACTGCAAAGAAGTGAGCCAAAACACTCATAATAATGATTTTTTTACATGCTCTTCTTTTAGGTATATGACATAAGACTTAAAATGTAGGTAAATAATATTATATATGGCTACTTCAAAGTCAAGAAAAATAGCAGTACGTATGACAGCATCCTGTAATCAGCAAATAAAAAATTAAGCATATGAAGTTTCAGGATATGAAAGCAGAGAATTAAGCCTTGTTTTTTCACAAGCACATTTTGCTAATGTCTTCTACTCTATGACACAGGCATCTAAGAAACCAAGTTGCAAGTGATTAAAAACTAAGCTGTTATGCTGTCTCATTGTTCCAAGAATATATTAAAGGACTACAGATTCCAGGAAGGAGGAGACACTAGTAGGACCATAGGATCTCACTTGGATCCACTGGAGGCTGTGCCTTCCAATGACAACAGGGGTAGGTGCTTGCTTCATACTTTTTAAGCCTACCATTTAATTTTTTCCTCGCTGTGACCAAAATATCCAACATGAACAACTTAGAGGACAGAAGATTTCAGAGGTCTCAGTCCACAGTCAATTCTATTGTACTGGGCCCAAGATGAAGGAGCACATCATGTGGGAAGGGCCCAGTAGAAGAAAGCTGCTCATCTCATGGTAGGACCAGGAAACAGATAAATTGAGGAAGGAGGAGGCTACAGAGAAGTTGCACTTTCCCAGGACATTCCCCAGTGAAGCACCTCCTACAGCCATGCCCCACCCTACTGTTACCACCCAGTCAGCCCATCCAAAATAGGATAAACTGGTCAGGTTATTGATCTCAAAATGCAATCACCTTACCTCTGAATATTCCTGCATTAATAGGAGCTTTTGGGGGACATCTCATGTCCAAAGGGTAACACCTATCATTATTAAAAATGCACATCAGTGCACTCGCTTTCTGAGTTGGAAAGCTAACAGCCTACTCCAGATCCCTAAAAGTAAAGATGAGTAAAAACATTCTTTGGAAGAATAAATCATAGAAAGCCCTAACTTTTTCATATAGATTATGTTATTTTTAAATAACAGAAGAAAAAATACAACATAGAAATAGACCCACAGGGAATACAGATGTTAAACTAATAAAAAGTGTAGAGAGCAGATGAGACCCCAGTCATGGGCTAATCCTGGGGTGTCAGCAAAAGTCAAGCCTGGGAAACACTCCTTTTGAGAAGGCGAGGATGTTAATAGCCTTGACACAAGCCTCTGATGCTAAGTTATCCAGCCTTCCAGGACAATGGGCTTCCTGGGTGCAGCAGGATGTTCCCAGCACTGTAACAGTAGGTTACCTGCAAAGATGTTTCTAGCTCTGTAAATTTTTAGTGCACACAGGAACCTCTTCATAACTCACAAGACTTGAACAATTTATAGTGTCACTGTAGTTTAACTTCCTGATTCTAAGACCCTGTTATAATGACCCTGCAGAGCTAGTTCTTGGCCACTGATCCTCCATCAGAGGACAGTGCCCAACCTGGCCTGAGCTTTGCTTAAAAATGTCTCTGTTTTCTTTGTCTGTTTTTCCCCTCCCTTTTCCCCTACTTGAGATCCTTTGGTTGATGCAGTGCAGGTACTGGGAGTTGGCATCCAGTGAGGGGCTGAGTACAGGGGAACTCAAATAAAAAGAAGAATCACAGGAGGAGACACTTCTGGGACGCGTGGGTAAGATTTTTTCAGATCCCGACAATAGAAGAGATCACTGTCAAAACTTTGAGGTGACGAGAGGTGGCAGATAAAGAGCAAATATCAGTAGTGGGATATCAGTTGGTGGGTGTAAAACATTGGAAATCTGGTTCCCACAAGAGGAACCTTTATGTGCTAATGCTTAGAGTAATGCTTAAAGTTTGGGGGTGTCATCAAACATCATCACTTTGCTGAATTTTAAAATTCTGTCAATGAGACTCGCCCTGGGTCTCCAAAGGGAACACACCTTTAGAGACTAAATCTCCAAAGGAAACACACCACAGGACTGTTGAAGTTCTGCCTGTCAACTGCAGAATAGCAGCTTTCCTTACCCCTTAGCTTTTGCCAGTTCTCTTGTCTCCTGGGCTTGCATTTAAAATGTAAATCGCAGAGGCTTACACAGCTGACAGAGCTTATAGAATTTGCAGGAGTTACAAGACTTATAGAGATTCAAAACTGGTTTAAGACTGAACTAAAAGAAAAAAAAAAGTGTCACTTTTAAATTCAAGCGTCTGTGGACTTAAATAGCTGGCTATCTTATCTGCTCTGGCACTCTGGCACTGTGCTTTCTTAACAAATTCCTCCCAAAACACTACAGCACAGGGAGAAAAAAATGGAGTGTCTCATACATACAAGTCTTCTTTACTTTGAAAATCTTTACCTGAGGATTTCATATTCTTTATGTATTCGGACTGATTCAATACAACTTTCATATTATTCCCTCTCATTAATTAAACTTACTCTGTGTATAGTGCTGAGACCCCTATTTGTTTGTCTACTCATCGAAAGACTGGGTACTTAGAAGTGTTCCAGAAATATAAGATATCCTATGGTGGTAATTGTGTTACCACAGTTTCCAGTCTTGAGATTTGAAAAAATATATATAAACTATTATTAAAACAGGACTTCTAATTCCAGTTATAAGGAATCTCTCAAACACCCTTCATTTCCTTATTGTCCTAATTCCACCACTTTAGAACTAGGCATTTTTTTCTTAATGGCTAGATTGTGCTAACAGTTCCTGTAAGACATATCATTTCCCAGTCTGAGTCATGTGTGCTGGACTGGCCTCAGATTTGATTCAGCACTACCTCAGAATGAATTCAAGATTCCTGGAGGGTTTGTTAGTAATAACTTGACCACAAGTTAAGGAGGTAGATAGCAGGATTTATGCATCTAACTGTTGCTCTGGATCTTATTAAATTCGCTAGTCAATCTCTTGCAGATCTAACCAGGGATTGTACCACTAACTCATGTTTGCAGGCATATCCAGTCTCCTTATGTATTATTAACAGGAAATGCTAATATCACAAAAACTATACAATGATTGATATTTTGTACAGTGTACTAATTGCAATTTCACTAATTGTGACTAGTTATAACAAAGATTCAGATATTTTGGTTTTACACCAGACTTCCTTTCTTATGCTCCCCACAAACATTGGAAGCGACTGGCATATTTCATTGGATTAGACAAAGGGAAAGTAAAGGAAAGGAAGGGGGGATGGAAACAGAAAAGACAGTGGAATAAATCAGACATAACTTTCCTATGTTCACATATAAATGCATGACCAGTGTAACTCCACATCATGTACACCTACAGGAATGGAAGTTATACACTTCATGTATGTATAATATATGTCAAAACACAAGCTACTGTCACGTATAACTAAAAAGAACAAACAATAAATAGGAAAAAAGTACACTCAGATCTGATAAAAAGTTCTACATGCTCATTTGCTAGAGTAATTATGGCCTTATTAATTTTAGAAATCCTGTTTTTAAAAATTCTGTACATTTGAGCTCATGGTTTTATGGTGAATTCACACTTGACTTGCATGCCTGAACTAATATATTTTTCTGATCAATCTTATTTTATCTAATGATAGAGATTTTTGCACTCTGTCTTTGTTTGAGGTTGAATCTCAAATACATTAAAATATCTCCTTTTACAAAACTCTAACGGGGACACAGACATGGTGGTGTTGGGAATAAATCTGATAGCCATCAAGGACAAGTGGGCATCTGAAGCTCTGATTTCAACGACCACCATGGCTGTCAGGCTTTGCACCTGGCATTTCCACCTGGGCAGGCCTACCCTATATTTAGGTCATAATGTAAAAGCCTAATAGACTCTATTTTGATTTTTCACAGGTTAAATCTAATAGAAGCTTTAATAAACATCTGTAATGTTGTCTCCTACCTGTGACGGTCTACCTACATAAAGCTATAAGATGTTTGCTAATAGAAAATTTATTATTGTGTCTACATATGTGCCTGTGTCCATATGTCATATACAGGGTATCAAAACTGACATATAGATAAATGAGTACTCATAAATTAAAATTTAAATAAAAATAGATCCAAATATCCTTTAGTTCATGTGACTTTAAAAAAGATCAATTTAAATATACAAATGAGACTAAAGATGTCTTAAAAATTACTAACTCACAAGTATTTCTAGGTGGTCAGACAATTTATAAAGTGTCAGGTTCTATAAAATGTCTAAAACGTAGTATCTATTGCTCCTAGTATTTTTCTCCAACAGGAAAGAAATAGCTAATACTGTTAACTTCACTTGTCTGATAGCCTACTTTTTATAGTTAAAAGTAAGTAAATTAGATTTAACATAAATGGGCTCAATATTCATAAATGTGTTTATTTAAAAGTAATAAAAAACATCTAATTAATTTACAAAGTTAAAGTACTAGAATATCAGCAGCTAAATAGAAAGTGAAGTACTCTTGACTTCTTAAATTCCATAAGGTAATATACTTAAATATTAAATGTATTTACATACATTGATAAATAGAAAAATGTTGAGATTATTTTGTTTCGGTGTCTTCACTTAAAACAACGTTATTAAGAGTTTTTAAGTTCTATGAGGTGTGATTTTATATACAAAAAATACAAAAGGTTTTAGTTGGGTTTTAATTAAAGTACCATAAATAACAAAGTATTTCATCTTATTAAAGTGATTTGTCTAAATTCAAATGTTTCATAAAGATTATTTCAAATTATAAATTAAAAACGGTCACCAACCAAAAATATAGACATAAGAGAGTTCTAGTTACAAAAATATATTTTATTATAAAAAGTAAAAGAAAAAAGATATGTTTTAAATGTAAACAACTTTTATGTCATAAAGTAAAATGTTGAAAAATGTCTAAGTTATAGAAGATTTGGGGAGGGTATATCTTAAAAAGTTTGTATGAAACTACATTGGTCATAATAATTAACACAATCAGTTCTAGTTACTTAAAGCTTTTTCCTAAGGTCAAAGAATAATGTTTTGATAAAAAACAAAGTTTAATCCTGTATGTGTTAAAGGAACAAGGATTTCTTAAAACATTAATCTCTCTTATCTATCAAGATAATTTCTTATGTCTGTCAAGTGTTACTATTTAAAGAAATGGGTCTTAAAGAAATTAGGGTTTGTATCACTCTAGTTAAACAACAGCTGTTAGTTTAGAGTATTATACTACATTCCGGATTCTGAATTTTTCTTTATAAGCTAAACCTTGTTAATATAAGAACATCAGTGTAATTGTGGTGTTGTTACTGGTTTATTGATATACTAAATATATTAGTATTTTTGAAGTATACAAGTCTTTATAATATAAGGTTTAAAAGAACATTTAACAAAGCTGGTTTTCTTCAAACTAAAATTTGAAGTAAAGGTTTGGGATTATAAAAATTATGTTTCCCAGTTAATAGCTACTATATGAACTAAATATGTTTTTGCTCATGTTAATTTCATTTTCTACTTTTTTTATAGATTTCATAACTATTATCTGTTAGAGCCTTATGGAAGTACAACGCCTAATGAAACAACCTAATTTGATTTAAGATAATAAGCCATCACTTATAAAACAAAACGGATGTAGTTCTTCCAGGACTAATACTATCCCCAATTAAATTATAGAGGTAGTAACTGTAAAGTGAAAGGCACTAAAGTAAAAACCCAAGTGCTCCTGCTTTAAGACTGGTGAAACTGGCTTGCTGGATACTTAAAACTAAAACTTAGAGACTGAAGATAAAAGGGCCAAGAAAAAAATATGGCCAACATTTGGTTCTTGCCCTCTGAACACAAGGGGACTTCTCTGAGAGCTCTACAACTCTAGACCACATGACCTCCCATCAGGGCAATCAATGAGACCCTGGAGAACAAAACGCCAATCAGTGCACATGCTACAAAGGGGAGGGTCATTTAAGAAGAAAACATTCCTGATAATTCCTAGAAAAGCAATGTGACCAAAAGACCCTGAGCCTATCCCAGAAGATGGCACTGGAGGAGCTAAGAGACTACTCGTAAGTTCCCAAGAACGACTCCCTAGGGAAATTCAATCTTAACCATAAATAGGAACATGGTCAATTTGACCAGCTGGGTTGAAACATACCGAGCAAAACTAGTTATAACCAAAGTACAGCCATTCCTGGGCATTTATTAAAAAAAAAAAAAAAAAAAAGATAATAGTTCTTTTTTAAAAAAATATTTTTTTTCATTGGTGATTGAGCTATATTTTATTCATCCAGTTAAATGTGGTGCTGAGAATCAAACCCAGTGCCTCACATGCTAGGCAAGCACTCTACCACTGAACCACAACCCCAATAGTTCTTTTAGTGTATGCATCAGCCCCTCCAAGAGTAAATAAAGTTGGAGGCTAAGAAATAAGTCTTTTAAATGCAGGAAAGTCTCTAAAATAAAGAATTACCTTGCCCAAAATGACAGTATTATCAATGTATGTTATGTATGTCAAAGGGCAATGATCAACTATCTGTTCAAGCAAAACAGAGAAAATGAAACTACAAAATAGTTTATTCTAAAAAGGGAAAAGAGCCAGGCATGATCCCAGCAGCTCAGGAGGCTGAGACAGAAGGAACATGAGTTCAATGCCGGCCTCAGCAAAAGTGAGGTGCTAAACAATTCAGTGAGATCCTGTCTCTAAATAAAATATAAAATAGGGCGGGGAATGTGGCTCAGTGGTTGGGTGCCTCTGAGTTCAATCCCTGGTATGCCCCAAAAAATTATATCAAAGGAAAAAGAGTTAAATGACAGATACACACCCAAATATATAAGAAATCATATTAAATAAAAATGGCATAAATATTTTAATTAAAACATTAAAGCTATGAGAATTTTTTAAAAATAGATGTTTACTGCTTAAGACAAATGTAAAAATAAAAGCAGATGTGACAGTCTGATCTAAAAGAAAGGTAAGAAATTTATTTTGGCCATACTAAATTCTTAGCCCTCAGCTACGGTTTAACATGATGTGTATGTTATTAGCATCCAAAAATTATCAAGTATTAACCTAGTAAACTCTTCATAAATATCATAAAACAAACAAAAAGAACTGCTTTAGTTAGATTTAGCATCACTGTGACCAAAATACCTGACAAGAGCAACTTAGAGGAGGAATGGTTTATTTGGGGATCATGGTTTCAGTTCTCTCAGACCAAAGATGACTGACTCCATTGCTCAAAGCACATCTTGAGGGAAGGACCATGGATAATTTTCCACCTGCCTAAAATTATCACACAGGTAATCCATTCGAACTAGGATGGGCTTATTAGGTTATGTCTCTCACAGTCCAATTATTTCACTCCAAACGCTTGCACATTAACACAGGAGCTATGGGGACATACCTCGTATTCAAATCATAACAACAACTAAATATAGAAATGACTTATCTGCTGTTAATGAAAAGCAAAATGCAGAGGAAAGACTTAGAGAATGTACCCTTTAAAGGACTAAGGTACAGTAGGGGAGGATCCAGGGGTATGAGAGTAACGTACATACCTACAAATGATTTAAACTCACTATAGAAGTTTCAAATGTGCTTATAAATTCCCTTCATGTGTGCAGAATGATAAGAACAGGTGAGAAATTGAATATCCAGTCAGAGTTATCAATATCCACTTGACAATGGAAAGCAGAGATCGGGGTTCAGATCCTGCCAAGATAAAGATGGCTTGATATAAATACCAGCAGTGGCACAAGAAGTGGGGGTTGGATTAAAGTTAATAATCCTCTATGTGTATGTGCATTAGAGGCAAATTTGTCCACAATGAATTTGAAAACAAGAAAACCAACCATAGATTGGTCAGCGTTTTTATTATCACATTGAAAATAAAATTCTAAGTAATGCCTCTAATGAAATCCTCCTCAGTGTGGGCCTTACTACTTCTACAGCACTGCCTCCCTCACTTATCATCATTCCATATCAATGCATCCCAGAATTCTCATTATATCCCAATACTGGTGTGCTGTAAAAGAAAAACCCACATGTTAAGAGTGAGATTCATTCTCAACATGGAAAGACCATCGCATAGAAGAGTTTTTAAAAATGAAGATCAGCTCATACAAGATCGTCAAAAACAAGGCAATCTGCTGATGATCATTCTCACATGTGAGCAACCTACAGCCCAAATCCGATCTGCCACCTGCTTATATAAATCAAGAGTTAGTTATGGCTCCTCTTCTATGTATCACTTGTGTACTACCATTTCAGAGATGAATAGTTTGGAAGAAGACCTCATGGCCCATAGAAACTAAGCATTTGCTATTTATCTCTTACAGAAATAAAGTTTGCAAATCCTTGCTATTCTGTTGAGTTTATATTGAATAAAACATATGCCAATTTTATTTTATTTTATTTTTTATTTACATTTTATTTTTATTTATTTATTTTTTTTTTTTACTTATTTATTCATTTAACACAAATGGAGTACAGCTATTGTTTCACTGGTTGTACACAAAGCAGAGTCACACCATCTGTGCTTTCATGCATGTACACAGGGCAATGGTATCTGTCACACATTCTGTTATTATTTTTACCCCCCACTCCGCCGCCACCCCTCCCTTCCCTCTATGCTATCTATCCTTCCTCCATTCTTGCCACCCTTCCCCCCCCCGCATTATTCATCATAATTCATTTATCAGAGAGACCATTCAGCCTTTGGATTTTTGGGATTGGCTGATCTCACTTAGCATAACAGTCTCCAACATCATCCATTTACCTACAAATGCCATCATTTTATTCTTCTTTATGGCTGAGTAATATTCCATTGTGTATATATACCACAGTTTCTGTATCCATTCATCTACTGAAGGGCATCTAGGTTGATTCCATAATCTAGCTATTGTGAATTGAGCAGCTATGAACATTGATGTGGCTGCATCACTGTAGTAATCTGATTTTAAGTCCTTTGGGTATAGGTCAAGGAGTGGGATAGCAGGGTCAAATGGTGGATCCATTCCAAGTTTTCTAAGGAATCTCCACACTGCTTTCCAGAGTGGTTGCACCAACTTGCAATCCCACCAGCAATGTATGAGTGTACCCTTTTCCACAAATCATTAAAAAAAACTGTTGTTGCCTGTGTTCTTAATAAAAGACATTCTAATTGGGGTAAGATGAAATCTTAAGGTGGTTTTGATTTGCATTTCTCTTATAACGAATGATGTTGAACATTTTTTCATAAATCTGTTGATTGCTTGTAGATCTTCCTCTGTAAAGTGTCTGTTCATTTCCTTGGCCCATTTATTGATTGGGTTATTAGTGTTCTTGGTGTAAAGATTTTTGAGTACTCGGTAGATTCTGGAGATTAGTGCTCTATCTGAAGTGTGTGTGGCAAAGA
>JAJEJO010004819.1:516289-537746 GCA_020662805.1 Glaucomys volans
TTTGAGTTGAGTTTTGTACAGGGTGAGAGATATGGGTTTAGTTTCATTTTAAACATATGCCAATTTTAATTGTTCTACTCTTCAAGGCTCATACTCTGTTCTTAATACTTCATACTTTATCTAAATACCTCTTATGATCATAAGAAGAAATTTGGAATTTTTTATGAGATCCCTTAAAGAAAATAAGAAAAGTTAGCTGAGTAAATAGCAACAGAAATCCTTTTGCCCTGAAGTTAGGTTTGTGGCTTTTTCTTTCAGTTTTAACTTTGGTTCAAATCATTTGTCAGCAATGCTTAATAAATTTGGCCAACACTGACTTAAGTGCATTAGAATCAAAATGAAATAAGAAGTTATTTCAAAGTTTGAAATCTTGACTTCTCATACGTATATAGCCTAATATTTATTTTCCCAAAATATTCCTTAAAATTTAATGTTAATTTTCTTCATAATAATAAGTTGGTTCCTGTTTTAAAAAAACAAACAAACAAAATAGTGTAGCTCAAGTCTCAGGCCTTTTTAATATCAGTTATTATGTCTAGCTACTAATCCTTCCTACTTCTTGGTGTGAAAACTTCCAAAAAGAACATAAAACCCTTATTATATATTAACATATAATCAGACTTTGATATAAGCATTAAGAACTCTCCTGATAGTCAACACTGAGCATATATTCCCAGGAAATGAAAAAAGTATTTGTTATCTTACTGCTGACTCTGCTTTTAGATTAATTAGATGCTAGTATCTAATTATTTCCAAGAAAAAAAGGTTCAAGATTTTTACTAAATAAGTAAACAAAATCATTGATCTGCAGCTGTATTATCTTCAGGTACATATTCATTTAATAAATATTTACTAGCAGTGACCATAAGCCAGGACTACTAGAACCTGAAATACAGGAGCTAACAAGAAAGTCACAGCTGTGTTCTCACAGTACATGGAAATAAAAAATATATTAATATGTACTTGAGATACTACAACATGTCATGGTATCACCTATGTGCAAAACCTAATCTATTGAAGGGTTCAGGAAAACTCCTGAAGAAGCAAGAAAAGGGAGAGGATGGTGGTATGAAGGGCACTTCCCAGGAGAATCACTGATGTATTCCCATGCCTAGGATGGGTAATTCAAAAGGATTTTCCCTGCACTTGCTCCAGAAAAAATAACCTCTGTGCATTTTATAATGGGGATATTGAGAATTCTTGAGGAAATTTGTAAACTGCTGGAACAACTGGAAATATTTTTCTTTAGCAAAAATAAAATTTTGGTTGCAATCTTTCTGAGGTCCATAATCAAGTTATACTTCTCAATTTTCCAACATGGGGTTTTACCTTTGGTTTTCCAAAGCATAGGAAATGATCTTCAGTCATCAGTAAAGATTACTAGTGTTTTAAGCCCTTATGAAACTTTTTGCTATATAGTTATTAGCCATCTAGTTGAAAGTAGTTATTTAGGGGGATGACAGAGGCTGTGGTTTGCTTATATTCCTCTAACTACTCTAATTGAAGTTTTATCTGCAGAATCATCTTGGGCACCAGAAATGGTATCAGATTTCTAAACCATATCACCTGAATTTCATACAGAATCATTTTTCACTATTATTTATTTTATTATACTATCTGAAAATATCACTGAAAAATGTTTAGATTCCAGCCACCTGATATACACATCTACCTTTTTGTACAACAGTTGGGCAGACCAATGTGTTTCTTGACTTTAGTAAGGCCAGATAGTTTTCCACTTGTAATGAGAAGAGTACACCACAATTCAATTCACTTCCATGCCACTGCCAGATATCCATATTTTTATTAAGAGTAAATCTACTGACAATTACTGTCAGCACATTGCCTTTCTGTTTCGACCTAAATTGTTTTCATATTTATTTATATTTTAATAATGTGCTTTATATGATATATTGCTGGTTTTTGGAGATTATTCTGTGGAAGTTTACAAAAACCCATTTAGGAGTGTGGCAGAAAATAAGCATGAAACAAACCTGTAAGCAAATTGAAAAATATATAGGAATGTGTATTTAAGTACATAAATGACATTTTATTTAGCAGGAACTCTGTGTGAAAATCGTATTTTTCATTCACTACCTTAACAATAAAGTAGCAGGTTGTTGATTTTCTTCATAAAAGTCTTCAATTTGATTTGTTAACACTGAAGCTACATCGAGAGGTAGAATATCTATGGTATGAATAGTGTTGACTGGGCTATGGGGCACCCGGATTAGAGGGTAAAATAATAGTGGTGCCGGTGAGAGTGCTTCTGGATGAGATCAGTATCTGAATCGTGGGAAATAAAGGTGCCCCACCCAGTGCAGGTGAACACCGCCCAGTCCCTCCAGGAAGCAAACAGAACACAAAGGGGAACAAAGAGTAAATCTGTGCTGTCTCTTGAATAGGAACATCCTTCTTCAGCCCTCAGACATCAGTGCTCCTGATTTTCAGTCCTGTAAACTTGGGTTGGGACTCAAAAGACTGGTTCCCCTGGTTCTTAGGACTTCAGGCTTGGATAGGAGTTGTACTACTACCATCCTGAGCTTTAAGCTTGCCTACAGCATACAGGGACTTCTAGGCTCTGTGATCATATTAGCAAAACCTTATCATAAATCTCCTATTTTTTAGAAAATGCATTTTTATATGAAATAGGCAGATTGAAGTGAGTAGATGTTGATTAATCAGAATTGCAAAGCTATTGTGCTTGTGAAATTTTCACTGCTATGAACAAACATTTGACAAAAACAGCAGGAAAGGTTTATTTTGGCTCATGATTTTAGAAGTTTACAAATGTACTGAATCGACCAAAAATGCATACATAGATTTATCATGTATATCACAATATGTTTACCTTTGTATTCACTGTGGAATAACAAAATGGAGCTAATTAACATATGCATTACCTCACAAACTTATCATCTATTGTAGTGAAAACACCTCAAATCCGTTCCTTTATTGATATTCAAGAATATGAGACACTGTAATTAACTAGGTCATCCCCCTATACAACAGTTTTCTTAAACAGTTTTTAGTCTGATTTAAATGACCTTTTGAACAACAGCTCCCTACCCTTTCACTGGTTCTACTACTTAGGAACACCCTGACTAATAATACCATTAAGAAAAGATCAGATTTTAAACTTACATCTCAAGTTTAAGATCTTGCTGCCAGGAATGGTAAAGCTAATGCCTCTAGGTCAGCACTAAGATTCCCTCATGCATCGTTTCTATAAAATTCTTAACTTAGTTTTTTGTAATCACAGTTTAAAAATGTCCTGTAATCACATTTCTTTCTACCTTTCTTAAAACAAAATTATCCATCTATAAAAAAAAGAAACTTCAAAATTGAACTTAGTTTATTACAACATTCTCAAAATTACCCTTCAAATGCTACATATACCAACATTTCAGTTTTATTTATAACACATCATTTTATATATCACTTCATTTTACATACAAACAAAAGTTTTCACATGTATAAATATTCCTCCTGCATCTAAAGAAAGTCTATCCTACAGAAGCCAAGCTGCTTATGAACTTTCTAGCCTTTATCCTAGAAGAAAGAAAAAAGTTCACTTAACTTGATATCAGATATTTAAATTCTGATCACACAAAAAATCTCAAGTAAATGTATTTATAAATAAAATAGTCATCATATTTTACTTGGCATTTCACTATATGCTTCATAATCAAGTATTTCTCCTTTTGTACTAATAAGTGTTCAGATACATATTTTTAAAATTTCACAAAGTGTCTATTAACCTTTCATGAAAAGGTTAATTGAGAGAATAATCTCCATTCATAATAATATTCACTTGAGTCAAGAAGTTTGAAGAGAAAAAAATGACATAATTAATAATGTGCTTTGAAGCAGAATACTTCTTAAAGCCTATGATGCTTTTGATCCCAATTGGATTAATTGGGACTTAGAAATGATTTACCTGAGTTCAAATAGAACACAAAATACTGAGGAATTGTTGCTTGACTGACATGTTATATAGAGAAATCGGTGTGTTTGTGTGTGTGTGTGTGTGTGTGTGTGTGTGTGTGTGTGTGTATGTGAGTTGTCAGGAAAGGAAAAAGAAGAGAAGGAAGAAACATAATGGAAAACCAAGTTATAGTGATCAGGGCAGTTCTGTTTGAGAATATATGGGCACATGGAAGGAAGATCCTGGAATTTAGAATCCTGATATGGATGTATTTTGAAGATTCATTCGTTGACAAGTAAATTTTATTTAAAGTGTTTTTAAGAAATATTTATGTGTTATGTATCTCAACATTGTTACAACAACAAAGGGTATCCATACAAGACAATTGTTTCAGATGTATTTATTTTTCTCTTATAATTTTCATGGAGAATAGATGGATTGATGTTGACTATTTTAAAATCATCTGGGAAAATGTAAATTAAATTGCATAACATGAACTTTAAAACACAGAATCACAGAATCATAGAAAAGAAAGAAACCCTGGCAAGTTACTTGGCATATATATTGTACTGCTGTTTGAATATATCTAACTTTTTAACATTCAAAACACATGACCAACTAAAGAACTACTAGAAATTGTTCAGTTTTCTCTCTTCATAATTGCATTTATGTAACCACCCTAAACTTTTAAAAAACAACAAAAAATACAATAACAACTACCATTAGTAACCGCATACAATATATTGAACTTGAAGAATTTTGCATGCAATTATTTTACTCTCAAAACAAATCTAAGAGGCAGGTAATTTGAGTACTCCATTTTGCAGATGAGCAAACTGTAATTTAGAAAAAGTATATATAATCTTCTTAAGAACGCCAGCTAGTGAAAGACTGGATCCAATACAGTAGTCCATGCAGTCTGACCTCATTTGTACTCTCATTTAACAATTCCATACTTCCTCCTCAATTGTAAGTAGTTTCTGGCTCACTTGATATTTTATTTTATTAAAGCCAATGCTCATACATCACCCTTAAGTGAAGAACTTCAAAGCAATAAAATTTTGAGATGCTATCACTATCTGCCCAAGTGAATTTTAGCACATGTAGAGAAAGAATGATATTGTTGGCATTGTATAAAATGTGCTTTAAGGGCTGAGGATGTTACTCAGTGGTAGAGTGCTTGCCTAGCATACACAAAGCCCCTGAGTTCAATCCTCAGCACTGGAAAAAAAAACACACACATAATAAAATGTGTTTCAAATATTAATGAAAGAACTCAATTTTAAAAATCAGACTGTATAAACTTGAATTTATGACATTTTTCTTTGTGTGATTTCTGTAGAAAAACCAGAAATCCTGAATGAATACTATTTAAGAACATGTAGTTGAACTGAGATAGGAATAACCAAAACTTCATGCATGCAGAACTATACCTTTCCTGGAAAGAGAGACCTGAAATGCTCTGATGCAATGGAGAACAGCTCAGAAGAAAAGATAAAGTCACTGGTTCTTAAAAAAGAGTTGAGAAATGTGAAAGTAAGGAAGGAATAAAACATTTTCAAAACATCTCTTATTTAGGATGTATCTCAAAACCCTGATGGGGTCTCAAACCTTCTGATGGAATTTTACAAGTATTTTCTACATCCTGCTTTTTTATTAAAGGTATTTCAGAAAGTTGAGAGCAATCCTGAAGAAGAACCAGTACAAGAAAGTTATGGAAAACTGCTTTTGTGTATACACTTGAAGTCAGCTGAGTGAAAAAGGTTCTTCAAGCAAGAATCAGATGGAGCCTGCAATAAAACCTGACAGTGCAGCAATTCTAAACTTTGCAAAGAAAACACCATCTTCCCTCAGAATATAACCAATCAGTCAACCAAATAAAACAACTTAGTAGGGAAAGAGGGAAATACTGCAGAATACATTGATTCGAGCGGGTAAACTGTTTTCAGATCCAGGTGATGCTGTCAGATACGGATGACTAGAAGTTTCCTCTACATTCACTAGCAGAATTAAAAACCTTTCAGGGCTTTATTTCCCCTGGTCAAGGAGGGGAAGGGGAGAATTCATAGTACTGCATAATCAATAGAGTTTGTTGACATAGAGGAGGAACAGGGCAACTCATTGCAATTCACACATTTATGAAGTGATCTTGGGAACTAATACATTTATTAACAAATTATACTAGAATTATGTATGAAGTTTTTCTCAGAAGTTATATGAGAGAATCTGGTTACCTTTTCCACACCCCAATCTTCCTACATACACTTAATCTTCCAAAGATGTAAACAAAGCTGAGTTTGGGAAAACTCTCCAAGATCACAGACATGGTCAGCTGCTCGTCTGCACTGGAATTCATTTCTCCTGTCGACTCTGGCAATTGCTTATAATACTTTAGAACTCTGAAAAGACCTATAGGGATTCTGTGCATTTGGGAATTTATTTTCAGGCCTTGAAATCAACCCAAGTCTGAATTGTCTTCAAAGCAACTGCCAATTAGCAGATTCCCCAGCAACCTGAAAAGCACCTGGGAAAATCCAGATTGACACAGAATCATATAAATAGTTTGGAAATGTGTTTTAATGAGGTGTTTTTCTAAGGGAAAGAGCTCTGATTATAATTAAAGAAGAAGTTGAGTTTTTTTTTTTTTTGCTTGCAGTTCTATAAAGATGATTTTGGGAGGCCTTTTCATTCACAGAAGTTAAGAAAATATGACTTTACATTTGTACAAACTTTAGGCAGAATTTGCAGTGCTGCTAGTCAGTACCCAAGCAAGTTATTATAGAAAATTTATCTTTATTTTTCAAGCAGAGTGTTCTCAAACAGGAAGTTTCAGTTTGACAGGAACATGTGGATTCCAAATTTATTAAATTACTAGAATTTGAAGTTTTAAAAATGAAAACCTCTGCACTGTTATAATAGCTGATAAATGATAGCTGATGAGGTCATTTTAGAATGCTTTCATCAAAGTAAAAGCCAGAGCTGTGCAAATGTACAAAAATATTTTTTTAAATCTCTTACCCTGCTTCTAAATTTACCCAAGAAATTGCTTTGAGAGAGTTATACTTTGCCAGAGCTAAAGATGATTTTAAGATAATGAGTTCAAAGTTTCAAGCCCATTTCTAACTTTAGAAACTGTTATGCTTATAAAGATAGCAAAATATTTTTCCCTGAAAAAAGTGGTCCTTCTTTCAAACTATTGTTAACATTAGTTATTGTTGAGATGTATTATATCCTAACAAATGTGAAAAAAATCTGTTACTTTAGTTATTTCATGACATACATTTTCAATTTTGCCGTTAAAAATAAGATTAGAAAATTAAGAAATACCTCAATAGAGTACCTAGTAAATATCATACATGTTGTTTTACTGGATTAATAGCAGTCTGATGCCTGTTCTGCAATTCTTAATTCTGTGAAGTCCCTTGACCAATTTTAACATGCCTTTAGGTTCCACTACTAAACCATGCCAACCAAAGCTTAAAAAGGACAGATGTGTATACATACATAGATGAATATACATAAAGACTTAATAAAACAATTGTCAGTCTCCCCAGTATTCACTGTAAAACCTGCAGAGAGACAGACTGTTGAAGGAATACTCCTGGGGCCTGGGCAGCAGGCAGAGGGCTGGCCACTGCAGAGATCCCATGCAAGTGTCCAGCACTTGGCTCCTCTTCTCAAGGATGGAAAGCCTGTGGAGGAGACTGGCTTGTACAACAATCGTTACAGTACTTTATTAAAATTATCATTAGTGGACTAGAAGGTCCTACCAAGGTAATTACAAGCTACAATAAGAGGACAGGGAAAGCCTGGTGGAACAGATGGTATATTAGTCAAAAAAAAAATTAGCAGGATTTTCCAGGAGGACAAAAAAAGAAAAGCAGGGTAAGCAAAGAATATCATGTTTGTAAAAAGGCAGGTGAGGAAACCCCAGACAGTAGGTGGTCAGGGTCAGATCACACCAATAAACGTGTTTGGTTTAAGTAATAAATCTGTGTGTGGTGGGGAGAGCATTCAAAGCAAGACAGTGACAGAATAGGATCTGCTCTTGGAGAAGGACCAGCACTGGAATAAGAAGAACACTGCTGGTGTTCCTGAATGTCTGGGAAAGAGAACAAACGTAGAGGTCACTGAGATGAAAAGGATGAGGAGATCGGAGCTTGGCTTGTCAAGTCTATGTTTGCAACTTTGAAGAATTCAACAACAAAGTACTTTATCATTCAATCATTGCTAGAAAATTTTTGTTACACATCCTATCTTTCTGGATATGCAAGGACACTTAAGCTTACCAATCAAAGATACCTTAGTCAAATCAAATAACTTTACATCTTATTCCAGATTAAAACTAAATTTAGGACATTTCAACTTGTCCTCTTCAAGAGCTATGCAGAATTTCCTAAAATACAGTGAGCTGTTACCTGCAGAAAGACATGAGGGTGGAAGTATTTTTTAAAAGTGCATGATACCTGCAGAGTTTTCTTTCTCAATTACAGTGGGGTACAATGCTACTCTTATGTGATCACTAGATGGAAACTGCATGATTCTGATGAAAATAGGGTTTTTGGATAATAAAAATTATATGCATTTAAAACCATGAATAAAAAATAAAATGATAAATGAATAAGAATTTAAAAACAGGCAAATTTACTTAAAGCAAATTTAACAAGAAATAAAAAATGTCACTAAGTATATTAATTATGGTTTAATCAGGAAAACAGAACATCTGTATCTAATGGTGAATTGAAATTTATTATAGGATGTATACCCTATAGGAATATAGGAAGTACAAAGGAAGCAGAAATATAGAAGACAATAATAGAAAAAATTACTATCCAAACTAGCTGCACAGCTCACGCAGTCAGAAAATGTGAATGTGAAGCAAATGGAACACACTGAGCACTCAAAGGCAACAGACTGGTGATGCAAAGTGGGACTGTGGACAACTGATGGTGAGCAGTTTCAGCCTCATTGCTGCCTCGGCAAATACTGTGGAGCACCTGGAGGGAGCCATTTGGAAAGGCAAGCTGAATGAGGAACAAAGAACAAGCAGGACTCCCTGAGGGCCTTGATATCTGTCCAAACCTTCTGCCAGCAAAAGGGCCACTGCCTTCCTATTACCTTACAATGTTGATGCAAGTCTTTCTTCTGATCAACTCTAATCCATATCACACAGTCTAGGTAGGTCAATACAGCAATTCTTATGGTCATCAACCAACCATATTTAACCTCTAAAAAGGGAAATTATCAAAATTATGCTTGCACTTTCCTTTCTGCAATTCTTGGCCTTAATAAATAAACATCTCATGACACTTAGCCAAAAGAGATGACTTGGAGTAGCAACTTTCATTCTTGAGTAAATGATTCTTCTTACATCTTGTTCATGCTCCCTTTTTGATATTCTATAACTCAAGTGTTGAGATATAAGGTAGCCTATCTTGACACATTTTGTTTAGTGAATGAATAACAAACTTTAAAAAGTAAAATAATTATGTGATACACATTTGCACACATATTCAAATCAAGGCAAAGGAATACAGCTACTAAAGTGCTTGATCTGCAGTTGCTCACAAAGTCCTACCTGATGTTTAAAAGCTTCTTCCCTTTACTCTCAGAAGCACCTTCTCTCCTCATGGTTTGTTGTTTGGTATGCTGTTTTTCATTCCCAAATAGTCTGTAGTGGTAATAACCTTGCCTTCTCCTGTTTACTGAGAACCATTATTCCTGCTTTGGAAAAAAGCACCATATTCACATTGCTAAGTCAGAGGATATACCACATCTTGAAGGATATTGTTTCAACAGAATCAAGTACTGCTATTGACCTGAAAGCCATACATATATATATATATGTATGGCTATAAATATATATATATATATATATGTATATATATATATATATATCTTCAAAAGACCATCAGACAAGTCTATCAGGTTGAAGCTTCCAGTGGAAAGGATCCAAAATCTGTGAAATACAGCAGCATAAGCCCATTTTTAAAGATCATGAGTTTCCTGGAGAAAGGAGAGTTTGCTTTGTATACTATCATGATGACTTCCAAGACATTCTATAAATCCATAAATGGTAATTTTGAAAAAGTATTGCCAGAAGGAAAAGCATACATGTCTCCATAATTATTGTCTACCCTGGAGAGAAGACAACCCTGCCCTGTTTGTCATTGAAGTGTTTGAAGGTGATCAACCTATCTAATGCAGAATCAGTCTTGGCCTTTTTTAGCAAGCAAGGACTGAGCAATGCCTACAGATCTTTGGCCTTGTTGAGCAAAATTCCATATTACCAAGCCCATGTGAAACCTCACTCCTGCTTCCACTGATATTTTGTTTATAAGCCTATAAGCAAGAACAAAGGTGCAGAGGAAAGAAGAAGCCTGGCACCAGGAACAAGTTACCTTATCTAGCTTGTTAGTAAAGTTCTCTCCAGTCAGGGAGGCTCTCTAGGGAGCATTGTGATTTGGAACAAAACTGTCTTCAGGCTCTTTGCCCATTTGAAAGGGACCATTTATAGTTATCTTCTTGAGACCACTTTGGCACCAATTTTGCAACTGTTCTTTTTATGTCTTTAACCATCAAGTTAAATAACTATGCACTTCCATTAAACACTGAAGATCTCTACCTCTGCCCATCTCTCATTCCACATAAAATAAATCGCACATACAACCTCCTGCTTCAAGCCCTATCATTTGAGAATCTTTTATTTCTTTTAGGGTCACATTTGGGCACTACTGCTGGATTTATCCACTTTTGGGTAATGGAAGCATAGCTAAGCAGAACCATCAATAAACTAAGACTGATTGTTTCTGTTTTCTTTCTCAGACAACTAGTCATAGGGAATTCAGCATGAATCCATAACAATGAACTGAAAGAAGCAACGAATCAGGATGAGGATAGATGGTGGGAAACGTGGTAGGAACACGCTAGCTGCAGGTCCTGCTCAAGACAAACACCATGTATACCATGAACAGGCACACCAGCTTTGTGCTTCTGTGAGACAGACAACCTGAATTCCAAGATGGGTCTCTCAGTACCACGTGAACTTGTGGGAACATGGTATATTTAAACATCCTGTTTCTACCAACAGAAGCAACCTGTTTCTCTAGTAATAAGGGAAGTATTTTTCCCCTTAAAATGGAGAATAGTGTCTACAGAGCATGGCATCAAGTTTGCCGTAAAACTACATGTTTATGTGGTGATTTACATATAGGAGCCAAACAAAAGGTTCCATACCATATTTATATGCACAGATACCTTACATATGATTATATCTGCTAAAAATTCAGAAACAATATCTTATGGACCTTTGAGATACAGTGTGAGAATTCAAGAGAGAGGAAAGAAAATGAGCAGAAAAAATGTTTAAATGAACACTAAAAACCTTTCAAGTTTCAAGACAGCCATAACTTTATATATTTGAGATATTTGATGACCACACAAGTGAACTAATACAAAAATAAAAATAAACATACCAAAGCATATTGTAATTACCCAGAAGAAAATTTACTGTACTTTTCATTCATGGTATTCAAATAACTGAAGACTTCCATGGTTTACCCACCCTGAGAAATCCTTCCAAAGTCTGGAATATTGGGATCCATGGTTCAGTTGTCTCCTTTCTGAAATATGACAACTTTAATATGATAATAATAAAATAAAATTATAATCTGCAATATGGTGAATTAAACTTGACCAACTGGAAGGCTCCTTCCAAAGGCAGTCTTTCTGGTCAATTATTCAATGCCCTTCTATTAAAGAGGAATAAATGTACAAGATTATAAATTATTTGAAATAAGTCAAGATCTTGTGTTTCCCTCCCTAGATTTAAGGGAACAAGTGATTTTTAAGGAAGTTGTATTCAGGAAAGTCTACTAATGACTGAGGAAAAGAGAAGAAGAAAGGGAAAAGATCTAAGTCAATATAGTGTCTCAGGAACATCTAGCTTTTGGAAGATAATATGGGGATACTGAGCATAAATCACCTTATAAAACTATCCCACCTTCACAAAAATGTCCTTTTGTGACCTGCATCAGTCATTACACAGTCTGCCCTAAGGAGAAGTGTAGCCCTTCTATGAAAGGTGGCTGAGGGATTCTCCAAGACAGAAGGCACCTGCAAGCTGTGAACTCAGCAGCATACACAGTCATCAACCAAGAATGGGAAAGCCACTCTGGGAATGGGCCTGGGGGTGGCACAACAGCACTTACTGCAGCCAGTAACTGCAAAAGTCACATCAAGACAAAAATATAATATAATTTGATTGTATAACAGATAATAGAAGATAAAGAGAATGTGGAAAAACCAAACTACTAATCTTCAAAAAGATTTTCCATCAATTAAACAAAAGCAGAATACTGTTTAAAGAGGTTCTACTCTGAATAATGGCAAGTGGTTTGTTTTAGACTAACCACTTGCCAATAATCATTATAGACTCAGGGGGAGAGGTACAGAGGTGAAGGCAAACAAATAAATAGAGAAGCAAACTGAAGCCCCTAGAAAGCCACTGATACTAAACCCTAAAAAGAATATGACAATTCAAAATCAATGAGATCAACCTCTAATCAGATTTCCCTCAAGAAATTCTTCCCCAGTTAACAGTGAACACTGTCACAGAACAAGCAGGAAATGGTGGTCTTGGAGGACTGAGCAGAAGTCAGTATTCTGAACTGCAGAGGGGCTGAGGGGAGTCACAGAAGGGAGAGTCCCAAATCCCTATGCCATTTCCCTCAAATCCTTTAGTGTGCACAAGGTCAGACTCCAAGGAATTCCAGAAAGTGGTATTAAAAGGTGACCCCATCAGAGAATTTCACCAGCACTAGGAGCTATGGAAACAGAGTTACACTGAGTTTAGTAAACACACCACATGTTCCACAGAAACTCTAGAAGGACTATCCCGTAGGAACAAGAACCATATTATGTCAAAGGGATATATTCTAGGAGTATGGGCCAACTAAAATCACCAATCAAAAATAAACTGAAAACCAAACATCCACAAGGTCTCTTGGAGGCCTAACAAGTCTCTTCCCTGACGGTGGTAAACTGAATACTATTTAGACAAAGATACATAGATCCTATAGTCTTTATAATGCATCATGTACAGCATTTGGTACATAAGACAATGCACATCTCAAGAAGTTAAAAAAAAAAAGTGACCCATAAACACCAGACAATAAAAGCAGAATCATAGACTAATTAGTAGATCCAAAGTTTAAAATAACTGCAAATAGAAAAAATTACAACATGGATCATTACAATGAATTAAGTAATAGGCAATCTTGGACAAGTTGAAACCATCATTGCGCTTTCCAAAAAGCTGAATATACTAAAACTGAAAAATATAATAATGCATTGTTTGTGCTTAACAACAGACTTGGCACAGCAGAAGAGAAAAAAATGGCAAGTAAAACTCAAATGGCAGAATAAGGAAAGAAGGTATATTTCTTACTTTGCTAATAAAACAGAATTTCTCATTTTATGTAGCCAAACAAAACAATGATTGATTCAAGAGCATCTGATGTGTATGCTAAATTATCTCTATAATAAGAAAGAATGTTATAACTACACCACAGTCTTAGAGGATACATATCTACATGTATATACATGATATATACATATTCATGTGCGTGATATTATATATCATATATTATAGATTAAAAACCACTCAGGAAAAAAGACTGACAGTAATCCTCTTATTATAAAGTTTATCAAAGACAAATACTTAGTATTGAATATCAAAACAATAAAGATTTTTTAACAATTTAGTTTCAACTAAATATTACACCATTTTTGAATGTCTCAAAAGTCTCTGAAGGAAAAACAACTAAGGCAAAGCCCCAAGATAGGCTATTCAGGTAATAATGAATAGATGGACTGATAAGACTAACCAAAGCTAAATCTAAATAGAATACTCTATATGGGTTCACTTTTAGGTAATGATTTGATGAGTGATGAGAAATTAGTATGGGAAGAAAGTCAAGGAATATTTCAGAGTAAGGGAAGATGACACGTGAGAAGCATGTAGGTATAAGGTTGACATGTCTGAATATTTTCACTCGTCCTTTTCAAAGCCTAATCATTGTGAAATTCTGAAATATATAAAATGTTGAATATCATGTAATATATCCTTAATTGTACAAATGTATCAATACTGTATAATAAGTTCACTTTTAGGGATTTAAAATTTTACATTTTTATAATGTAAATGAATTAGTATTACTATAGGAATGACAACATTGGATTTTCCTGAATCTTACATGCTTAATTTCTCAACCTCCGTGTTCCACTAACAGACTGAATATTCTATCTGATGAAAATGTTTCCAGATTGTAGCATTTAACCTTTCATTCTAAAAAAATAATTTGAGAGAAACACACAAAAAAGCATGAAGAATGAGAATCTGTTCTGTTGATTAGTAGCAGACCTCGTTCATTAAATAGTTGGATAAGAATATGAATAGGAATAAACACCCACAGTAGTGACAGAAGGTGGGAAAATGACAAAAAATCAACAATCATTTACACATGTAAAACGTGTGAAAAAACCCTGAGATTCCATGGCATAATGTCCAAATGATCCACTTTAATAATTTATAGCTGAAGATAAAGCCATAAAAGAACATTACATTAAATTTTCATTGACTTAAGACAAAGCAAACCCACCTTTTGAGATAATATATGTGCACATAAAAATGAATACCAGAATGAGGCATGATGCTTGGAATTGGTTCCCAGTTGAACATCTGTAACACTAGTGCACCCACCTCATGAAGGACCTGGCACACAGACGTGACAGAGGGCCTTCCCTGGGTACTCAGATGTCACCTGCTTTCTGCTAAAATGCCTACACTGGGAAAAGTGGTACACAAAATTAGGTCTTTTGTCATGTTTACAAGAGACCTTAGGATTTGAAGGCCTTGGGGGTCTAATTGGAAATGCTGAATTTTAATAAGGATCGTAAGACTTTTTCCTCATACTAATCAGGGTTTGGAAGGACAGAAGAGATGGGCTTGAGAATGATGCCAGTCACAGTGTGTGATGGCACCAGTGGGGCCACCGGCTCTCCTCGGTCACCTCCTCAAAGTAGACACCTTTCTGTTATCCCTCCAGTATTGAACATTCAAGATATGCATAATTCCTCTGCCTCTCAATCATATTTGGAGTGATAGGGAAAAAACTGAATGGCCAACTTAAAGCAAAGGATATGTTTGTATCAACACCCAGTATCCCAAAGTTGATAGTGTGATGGGAACATATTCATTCTTGGAAATTAGGATGAAACTGTCTTCCACTTATTTTCCCTCTACCCTGTTTCCTGACTGTAGTATAGCTACCATTTTTATTAAAATTTCAATAATTTGTGTGTGTGCAGGGGGCTTCGTTGTGGCAAATGAGAAATTCATTAATCCCAGAAAAAAACATTGTTTTTTATCATATAAATATTTAATGAAGAGCAATTACACTCCAAAATATGAACAGAAATACAAACTGACATCCTTCATCCAGATCAGCTGAAGAAAAAGCTGTAGAACACATTAACACATTTTGGTGGTTATAGGTCTTTTAACTATGCTAAAACAAAATAGTGGACCATGAAGAAGACATTGCTGTGTCCCTCTCCTGCTCTGAACGACGGCAGACTCCCAGTGGCCTAGGGACTCACTCCTTGTCTGGGATGCTAAGGTTTTCCTGTGTACATCTGTCATACCACAGTACCTGTGCTGGACTTGTACTGCTCTCTCTGCCTTCCATCATGTTTAAATTATCAATTATCAATCCAACATGCAATTATTTAGATGGATCTGAATATAAGAAGTCACCACCATAGTTCTCAAATATTTAAATCCACAAGAAGAGAAAAATATGTGTGTACAAATAACTATAACAAAGTACAGAAAAACAACATATATAACAATGTGATAAAAGACATTGGAAAATGAAGGACAAGGAGAAATGAACAATGTAAAGGTGGGGAAATATATGCTAAACACAAACAAGAAGAACACAAAATAAAAACACAGAGGCAGAAAGACTCATGACATCCATGGAGGACAACCATGATAATGGGCTGGATATGTGGCTGAGGGAAAATAGTCTTTGTGGCTTTCTGACTTTATATCACAAAGGCCCTGGGTGAGGAATGTACAAGTTCTTTTAAGCACAAAGGCTTTTGAGCAAAGGATGGGCATGGTGAGATTTATGATTTAGGTAAAATTATTCAGAAAAACAGTTAGGAATTGACTTCAGCAGATAAACACAAAATAATCTGAAGATATTTTGTAATTTTTGTAACATTTAAAGTGAAGGCATGAACTGAGTTACTGATGGAGGAAAGTCATTCATGTGATGAATGAGAGAAAATTCAAAGGGCAAATCCAAAGAGAGAAACCCACAGGAGTTTATCAAGCTGCAGGAGGGTATACTACCTCCTGTGTTTCAGAGTGCGTGCTTTATCCACTGTGGACTCCACATGCCTAGCTGTGCACTAGGTGGTGTGTGGTGGGCAGTAGGTGATCAATGAAAGTTGTAAAATGAATGTGTAAAACTTATTATGATACCAATGAGAAACTTCTAAAAATATCGTGGTCTCCTCTATACACAAAATCGTGTTGGGTAGAAGCTGACTTCCTGGTTCTCACTGAACTGGTTCCAGTGAATTAACTGCTGTCAGAAAACTGCTACTGGGTTAAGGACAAGACACTACATTGCTGTTTTAGGTACCACAGCACAAAGACACAGGTTTTTGAGTATTTTTTGAATTGATTATTCTAATTTAGTCTTCTAAAACTTTACATTCTATTTGGTGAGGCAGATAAACTATCCATGTTTTAGGTAATTTATAAGGATAAAATATATTAATAAATACAGGAAGAAGCACATCTTGGGTTCCATAAGGGGTCAGTGTAAGTCAGGAATATCTACATCATTCATGCACAACCCTGGGTCCCATATTTTCCAACATGTATTTCCCTAATGGTGATTATAAAGAACTCTCCTCCTAAATTAAACCTTCAGATCTTCTGGAACCATTTTCATCTATTTTGATTATATTTAGTTAAAACCTTTACCCATAACCTTGAATGTTTATTAGGGATTTAAGAGACATAAAATTTCAAGGTAGTTACAAAAATACTTCAAATTTAATCTTCTTTGTTCTTTTCTTCAGTAAATCAACAAAAACTTATTGTATTTAATAATCTGGTAGTCTCAACATCAAGAACTGATATAAAGATCGCTGGTGCAGTGTTTCCTTCAGGGAGCTGGGACTGCTCAAGTCCATTGGAACACAAAGGGGAAGCCCCAGAAGCCTCACTAGAGGTTCAGCCGCAGCATGGATTTCAGGGTTTATCTGCTCTACCTCCTGCCACCCCACCACGCAGTCACCTTTCATGTATCACACACAGTGTGCTTCTGTGACCTGCTCAGGACATAGTGGGAAATAAGTCAGAATCCCTGCCGTGGGGGATTTTGAGCTCAGGTCAAGGTAGTTTCCCCCATACAACTTTGAACTCATGAATACACAGACAACAAGATTTCAGTATTTTTTATAACTAGTCTAGTTAAAACAAAAGTTATTTCTCTGAGATTAGTCCATTCTAAAGAGGATTCCTGATCCACACTGCTCAAATATTGTCCTAGAAGCTATATGAACTTCTGGAATATAGTGATGAAAGCAAATTTTAATAATAATAAAACTTAGCAAATAAATAAGCAATTAAATAAGGATGATCTGAAATTCCTTTAGTATAATTCAAGAACCCAAATGTCATTGACTGTCATATAGAATAAAGTTATGAAATTATTAACATAGGAAGTAACTAGAATGTCAGTAGATTGTTTCATCTTAGATCTGAGCTGTTTTAAGTGCCCAGAATAAACAAAATTCTTAAAATTGTCTGCCTTATAAGATTGTTGAATAGTCTCAACAACAGCTTCTAACTAAAAGGTCACATACCTACCACGACACATGCACAACATGGGCTTTCAGAGACAAAGCGTGTTTGTGCGCAACATGTGAACCTAGTCTGCGTTCTCCATCCTGTACTGACAGTCTGCTTCCAGTGCTTCTGGACTTTCTCAAAAGAAGCAGCAAAACCCTTCTCAGGGTGCATACACTGTGCAGCCATTGCGCAGATTTTTGTTTGTTGTTGTTTCCAAGATACAAGTTGACAAGCGTCTTACTTGAGGAGAAACCTAGTATATCTCTCAGTAACTATCTTCAGATGTGCATCAATATCAGTGCCCTGGAAAAGGATTCCAAGTAGCATGATAGTAAAACAAATCCAGAAATCCCAACAGGCAAAACTTTTTAACAGGTTTTGAAATGCAATGAAAGAATGTGTGTTCCCTGTAATCACTATCCAGTCAATTTAAAAATACATCCTCACAATCTAATCTATAAATGACAACCTATGAAATTTTGACTATTACATCATTCTGTAGCTATGTTTCATGTCTTGTTTCACTAAAAGATATCCCTGAATTTACCTTTAATTTAGATGGAAAGCGTAATGGAACTATAGATCATGTGCCAATATCCTGCAAAGGCCTGGAGTATTTGTATGCTTCCATTAATAGACACTTAACCACCCCCACCTTGTACCCCTTATTCTGTGGTCTCAAGTTTAATTTCTGGTGCTTGAACATGCACACCATAGCTACTGGCAATCTGGTTTCCATTTTTTCTTTGAAATTCTCCTGCTCTTCAGCACTTTCTTTGCTTAACACAGGCTGAGTGTTCTCTACATGTTAACTGCTTTGATAACTCCTCTGCTCAGGAAAACTAAATACAGGAAGTTAGGACTGACAAAGGAGTGGAGTCAAACATTCCTGATGATGGATATTCCTCTGGCTAGGAGAATCTATAGCCATGTCTTAAATTGTGATTTAAAACAAAATATCAGTACATGAGAATATTGGCTTTGAGCATCAATACATATAACTGCGTTTTAATAATAAAGGTATTCACTGATATTTTCAAAACAGTCCTGTACACATTAGAAGTAGCTTGCAATACAATCCAAAGCTTTAATGAAATTTACCATTATTTTTAGTTATAAGAACAATGACATCATTATCTTTCTAATCCATTTTGCAATCACTGCAGCCATTCTTTAAATTTAACCTAGAATTTCAACTAAAAATGCCCTTAAATGATAGATACCTAAAATTTAAGCTATGCTATAGAGTAATAATTTATTATGTCCTTACAAGAAGATTTAGAGTATTTTAATGATCCAGAGGGCAGTTAACAGAGCAGTATGGCATAAAATATATATATTATAAAATATGAGAAATTATTGTAAATAAATGCTGAAAATTCTGAATAATCACATTATACTAAGAGTGACAAGAATATTTAAAACCCAGATGCAGGAAAATTATGGTATTTGGGGGCAAATGAGAGAGAACAATGGAAGTCTCATTCAAAGCCACACTTGAGCTTGAGGGCTGGCACACCACTTAGTGAGATCACTGGTGGTGTCTGCCTGGGTTCAATTCCTAGCACAGTTAGGGAAAAAGAAAAAAAAAGAAAGAAGAAGAAAGGAAGAAAAGAAAAAAAGTCATACTTGCATACTGTTTTGAAGGATTCAAATTTGAAGGTGCTTTGATGAATATGAATTATGAGAACCTCAAGGGCTATAGAAAAAACAAAATATATTGATTTGAAAAGATAAAAGGAGGAAAGTTATAAGGAAATGATAGAAATAGTTTCCAGGTAATTTTTAATTTTGTGAAACAATGCACACTCATATTTTAATACAGTTAGACAGTGCTATATGAAAAACTAGTCTGCCTGACCTCCTCAACAAATAAAAATATTTATAAAATTCACATTTCTGAGTGTCCTAAAATAAATCATATAATTTACATTATAATTCAAGTTCTTAGAAATGATGAAAGCCTAAAGTAATAAAGAATAATACTGGCAAAAATGAGTATGTAAGTGTACTAATTATGAATACTTTACAATACCAGATGTTGTGAATAACTAAAATAAGGTGCTGATTGGTGTTGATTGAATAAAGCATAACTTCAAGATGAAATTCTAAAAACGACTGAATTGGAGTCTTAAGTAATATTTAATGATGGAAATTATATAATTTACTATAACTCCATGAAAGTAAAGGGGTAACTTCATGTCTCCCCAGATAAGTACACTGGAAAGAGCATATCAAACTACTCGTTTTAACCACAATCCCACTTTCCTCCTTTTAAAAGAGTTTAATCTGAATGTTTTCTTGATTGTAATATTAGCATATGGCAATAATGTAAACTTTAAAAGCCAAATGCAGAATAATATAAACATAAAAATAACAATAACCTCTAATATTTTCCATAATTAAGCACATACACCATGTCAATAAATTCAATTCAAGCATGACTATCTACCTAAATCACATTGCAACAGTAAATATTTACAGTTAAAAGACACCTCTCCTTAATATCAGGGGAATTTTCCATTCTCATTTAAATATTATAAAGATATAATAAATTGGCCAAGTGGAGAGTTGCACACCTATAATCAAAGTCAGTTAGGAGGCTGAGGCAGGAGGATTGCAAATTTGAAACCAGCCTCAGCAATTTAGTAAGTACCTATCTTCAAATTAAAAAATAAAAAAGGTTGGGGATATAGTTCAGTGGTAAACCACCCTGGCTTCAAAATTAATACTACAAAGAAAGAAAAAAGACACACAATAAATTAAATCATTTGAGTAAATATAAGAGTCAACATATTGCCCAGCAAAGATACCAAAGGAAGGAAATTGATAAAATAATCAGTAAAAATAATTAATAGTTGAATGTGTGACTAAAGAAAGCATCAAAAACTATAGAAAAAAGTCTCCTAAACAAATGTTGAGAAAATAGTGTGTTTTAAGGAAATTAGATATTTTAAGTTGTTAAAAATTTGTAGCAAATATACAGTGAAATAAAATATAGAAAAAATAGTCCCTGACCCTTAGATTCCAATTTTTTAAAAATATTCTATGTTCTAAATGAAGATATTTACATAGGACCTGATTTTTAATAAGAGTCTAAAATAATGTCATGTTCTTCTATACTTGTATCAATTGTTCTCAAATCATTGATTTGCTATCAATTTTAAAAGTTGGCTTTAAAACCTGCTGTTTTCATACTCCTGGAAAAACTGAAATTGTGCTTACTGCTTGGGAGGAAATTGTAGAAAGGTAAATAAAGGAAATGACCCTTTCATTTATATTTATTTAAAATTTCTATAACTACCCCAAAACATTGTTGAATTTAATATGAAGACATATGGAAGAATTTTTACTTAAAACTCTAGAGTAGGCATTGTCATCATTGAACTAACTAATTCTGCTGATTAATTCCACTCAATTCTCTCTCTCTCAGTCCTTTACTCTCTGTCTTCCTTGCTGATTCCTTCATTCGCAGGTATTAACTGACAACAATATTAATTAATTATTTCCTGCATTCTACTACTTTTGGTGTTGATCTGTTCTTTTTCTAGTGCTTTGAGATGTAATGTTAGATCATTTAGTTGTTGACT
>JAJEJO010004820.1:0-10220 GCA_020662805.1 Glaucomys volans
TGAAGCACTCTGTAAGTGTAATGAGATTGAAGGAAAAGGAACAAATGAATTAATACCATTGCTAGATAACTGTTCTGAAAGCAAATAATATAAATTAAATAAAATACTACTTTTCTGACTGGAAATCATTAAACAGTCATTTTTAATATTGTCTTCACTTACAGAAATATCATGCCAAAAATACTGTTAGAACAAAAAGTCCTTTGTGTTGTTTTATTTTAAAAGTATTTTTCTTGTCTAATTCAGAATTAGAAGTGCCAGCCGGGCGTGGTGGTGCATGCCTGTAATCCAAGCGACTTGGGAGGCTGAGTCAGGAGGATCGCGAGTTCAAAGCCAGCCTCAGCAACTTAGCAAGGCCCTAAGCAACTCAGTGAGACCCTGTCTCTAAATAAAATACAAGACAGGGCTGGGGATGTGGCTCAGTGGTGAAGTGCCCCTGGGTTCAATCCCTGGTTCAAAAAAAAGAAGAAGTGCCAGGTTCAAATTCTAGCATTACCACTTACTATACAAGCTTGAATAATTTAATATTCATGATTCCCAACTTTCTTATTTACAGATTGTAATACTATTACATCATTCATAGGACTTTAATGTGGAGCAACATGACAGAATGTAGTTATATAATTTTGTATAAGAACAAAAAGTTTACACAAACCTTCTTAAGTTCGTCTACTAATAGATTTTTCACATGTTGTACTGAAGCTAAATGTGTATTTACTCTGACAGTTGTGAATGATGGAGGATGTGACAGGTGATTTAACAGAGCTTCAAATTTTCTTTGCACATCTTGTTTACTTGAAACAGCTAAAACCTGGGGGAAAACAAAACAAGAATGTTTAGATTTCATCAAACTAAAAATATCCAGAATATGCTTCTGCATTTGTTCCATCTAATGAAACATTTTTTAACAATTGTTCAATTTTTAACAATTGTTCAATTTTAACAATTTAACAATTGCTCTTTCATTTTGCTGTATTGTTTTTATATTAGCAACACTAAGAAAAACATAACAGTTTGAAGTTCTCAGGCTTACCTGTGGGAAACACCTAACTAAATGCCTGACATAAAGGACTTCGAAAACATTGCCTTAAAGCATGTTTGAAGCAACATTTTCAAAATATTAATATCTTTTTTAGGGCAGTGACAATACTCTGTATGTATTGGATATGTATATATCCAATTAGATTTGTTCAAATCCCTAACATGTACAGCACCAAGGGTAAACTCTAAGGTGAACCATGGACTTCAGGTGATAATGATGTGTCGATGCAGGTCCATCAGTTGTGACAAACTTGCCATTCTGGAGAGGTTTTTCTTGTTGCTGTTGTTTTATATATGTATTTTTAGTTGTTAATGCATATAAAAAATATATATATATTAATATCTGCTACATCTGTTCATATAAATTCAGGATTTCATTTTACTTCAGTAACTGTTCCAGCAGTCTTCTAGAGTTATTTACTAACATCACACCCTAGAAAAAACTGGTTAGTAGCCTCTCAAAATATCAATACATACACAATAAATATCATTGATGTACTCACTGTCATTCAAAGATTCTCCAGGGTATCAGCTTTTTAATGTAGTATTACATGTAACAAATGGATATCATCCAAAAAGACTGGCAGAGTAGCAAACATACCTGTCAGAAATGAAGGTATAAAGTCTCACCCAGCTACCCCTGTCATTAAATGTAGCTTTTCAAGGCACCCTTTTTTCCCCTTTTTGACTGTACTCGGCCTCAGAATCTTTATAAGCCACTCACCAGCCTACTAAGTCACTAATCTTAAAATATTTACCTTCTGAAGGTACTGATAATATTGAATATTTCTTTCCCTTCAGTACTTTTTTATTTTTAAACAAAGGGATGGTTTTTCTTTTTGTAATAGCATGTAGTTAGTGGGTCTGGAAAAAAGCAATGATGTCAAAGACATCTGAATCTTTTCTATAACAATGTTCATCATTTAAAAAGCTGGTGAAAATAATCACTAAATGCCCCTACTTCTTTAAATGCATACTTTATATTTTAATTCCCTTAAAATGAATAGAAAATATTTTCCATAGTCTAGTCTCTTAATTTAATCTTTGAAAATATGTAGAAATCAAATCATAAGGTCCTGAATTCATTAACATATTCAAAAAGTTATATTTTAGTAACTTTAATTTTATTAGAAAAATCAAAAGATTTAGAAAAATGAAGTTGACTACAGGAAACATGGAAAAGCAGAAAAGATTAGAGTTTGCAATGAGTTAACATGAGGACTTGTGTGCTAGACACTACCAGCAGCAAACAATTAACATTTCTGAAGACATATTATGCACAAAAAGGATTCCAGGTGCTTAAGTCTGATCCACTAAAACAGTCTTGTAAAGTATTTTTAGCCATTCTCTATTTTCACAGAAGTGGAAATCATCATTGAGAATTAACATACTCAAAGGGTACAATAAAAAATGTACTCAAAGAACTAGACCGCAAATCAACTGTTTTAGATTCTAAATCTGAATTTTTTTCCATCATACCTCAGCTCATTGCCTTCAGATTTTATAAGTTATTTGATAGATATCCAAATTGGATCAGTTACATGAATTCTTGGACCCTGAGTCTTTTCACCTATTAGAATGAGTACAGCCGCCTACAATCCGAGACTGAAGCAGAATGATCCCAATAGCCTCTCCAATTTAGCCAGACTCTGTCACAAATTCTTTTTAAAGGGCTGGGGTCAGTGGTTGAGCACCTCTGGGTTCAGTACCCAGAAACAAACCAAAAAAGATCGTGAAGATTTAAATGCACGCGTTTGTAGAGCATATAGCACAACTGATCGCATTTACAGAGACACTCAACCAATTATATTCTTTACACCTGAGTGTCAGGGCTCCAAGAAAATAGGCGTGTTCTTCTAAATTGGACTCCACCTTTTGAGGACTGGGCCCTTTTGTTCTTCCTTGTATCCCCTTCGGTGACATAACTACTTACAGGCGCATAAGTTTTTTGCCCTCTTTCCCACTCTTAAGAATTAAAACGCAAGCCTTATTCACATAGTCTCAGTAAGCATTAATTCCTGTGAAAAGCACATTGATTTCTGTTTTATATTCGGATAAACGAGTGGTAAAAAGCTATATTTTCCTTTAGATTTTCTATTCCTAAAAGATTGTGTAATTATCTGAATTTAAAAAAAAATTATCAAATATATTTGTCTGACCCACCTCCTCATTCATAAAGTTCTCTTTAAGATAGTTTTCAACCTCAGGCCTCAAAGATATTTTAGGAAAAATAGACATTTTTTTTTTTTTCCAGTTCAGTTCAATGGTTTTTTTCTTTTTAAAATCAGAGTGGGCTGTGCCTCAACCCACAAAGTGCCGGGACCTTCAGGTGCTCAGGGAAATCGCGCCGATACCGCCGAGTTAAATTCGAAAATGCGAGAACAGTCCATGGTTTCCCAGAGTTCTAGCTAAATTAAAAGCTGTTTCCTCGTCCCCACCACAGTCGGCTTTGATCCTCCACGGCGCTCGGGGAAGTCACTGGGAGACCATGCCACTCACTTTGAAAACAAAACCAAGGGAAAGGCCTTCCTGACTGCATCCATGCTTACACAGACGCGGACCCAGGAACCACGCTGCCAGCAGCGGCTGCTCTCAAGTCTGACAACCTAATTTCCAAACCCGCGCCCCCATTCACAGCGGAAACCCGCTTTCAGAGGGTCATTTCCGGCCCCTGCAACACACCCCTTCCTGCTCCGGCTCCCCAATCCGCGGGAGCAAATAGACGTTACGTCACGGCTGCGAGGTACAGCGCCCCGAGCCGGCGGCCCTTGTACTTGTGGCAGGGCTCGGGGAGAGGCGGCGGAGAGCGCTCGTTCCGCGGAAAATGTGGACTTGCATGGGTTGGGTGGAAGACGTTGCTAGTCAGAATAAGGGAGACAGCCAGTTAGTGTTCTTCTGGGTGACCTCCAAGAGGGTGAGGCTAGTTTATTTGGCCGCGTCAACCACCTCTGATTTCTTGAAACTGGTAGGCAAGCGCCCTACCACTGATCGAAGCCCCCCCTTCCCCGCCCCAGTTTTGTTTTGAGATAGGGTCTTGCCTAATTGCCCAGGCTGGCCTATAACGTGGGTTCCTTCCGCATCAGCTGTGATTACACACGTGCAGAACCACGCCTAGCCCCTGCCTGCCTTATCCTGAACCTGTCTTTCCCACGTGAGAAAAGAACAAACAGATTCGGGAAAATAAAATTTTTGTAACTTAAAAGTGCGGGGTTTATCACGATTCTTGGGTGATCCATATCGCTGTCATTTTTAAGAATGTGACTTGTAGTGCCAGACTTGATTGGGTTCAAATTACATTTCTTGTAGACTTGATAGGGTTCAAATTACACTTCTTGTAACACTTATTGGAACCTTAAGCTAGTTTAATTATAGTTTTTGTAACTCATTTTCTTACTTGATATTGTTACTGAAAACTAAAGTGGTAAAACTAAACACTGCTGGAACAAAGTTAATAAATGTTAGTGTTATCCATATATTGGAAGATCATTCAGGAGGGAAAAACCAAAGTGAAGCAAATTTGATAGTACAAGAGCTAACTTCTACCTTGGGAGAAGTGAAGATAGCAAGTAAGGAATGGGATTGTAGCAAAAAGAACATGGTTACAGTTGTTCCTAAAGAGGGGAGGACCTGGGTAATTTGAGAAATTGGATCACCTTTAAAAATCTATAAACAGGTAATTTATGAGCCATGCTGACTGCTACTGATCAAGAAAGGTATTCATGTGAATGCTTTCATTGTACCTGGCTGAAGAGAACCATTTCCTAAATGTACGAAGGCTGGTCATATTTAACTCTAAAATACAGAATTATTTTAATACTCATTGATTGGCTTATGACCAAAGTCACAGACCTAAGGATATTTTGATTTACATGTTTTGAAACTCAGGGTATCATGGGTCCTCTTTGTGAACATAAAAGAACTTTGTTAGGATTTTACCAACATACTCTTCCTACTGACAGGGAAGAAATAATTGACTTTCTTTTGTATAACTTATGCCATCTAAAAAGCATTTGTCTCTTGACAGATATTTACCAATGAAATCATATTGATTTCTTGGGCCACATGGCAAAAAAGAATTTCCTGATGGGAAATCTATCAATCCCAACTCGTCAGAAAATTGACCAGCTACACTAAAATCACAACAGACATTACCTTAAAGATTGAGGAGAGTTTCTCAAATTATTTTTTAAAGATTTATTCTTTGCTGGCAGAACACACTGTTGCTTGAACACTTAAGTCATGAGCAAATTGATCTGAGTAATAAATTGAATTCAATTCTAGCTACAGCTAGTTCTTCCAAGTATTTTCTGAAGTTAGTTTAAAATAGTTCCTTCTAAGAAATATTAGATGTAGTTTTTTTTCAAGTTCCCTGAATTGATCAATATTTTCCTTCCTTGAAATTTCTGCTTTGTTCTATGTACAGCATTTACACCTTTTTTTCTGTTTTGTGTTTTTTGTTGTTTTTTTGCATTTTGTTGGACTTTGCAGATTTTACTGAAACTCCCTTTTAATTCAATGAAGTAATTTGCAATAAGTATTTATTTAAGAAAAAGTCATAATCCTAATGATAGTATAATCAGGTTGTTTTCTATCAGGACTTCTCTCATTCCCTATATTCAAAATATATTTATTTTCAAATAGTATTATTCCATAGAATATATCAAGGACTACACTGAAATTAGTTTTAAATATTTTGAAGGGTTTAAAAAATTAATGTAGAAATTGTTACAATAATTCCTACTACAATTTACAGTTGATACAAACGTACAATATGAACTGACAAGTTGTTTTTCTAACAGATCAGTAAGTATATAAGTATGATTTCTGTTTAGATAATATACGTTATGTTCTATAAATCAACAATATTCACTTTTTAGTTGGGGCCAATTTTCTTTCCTTCCAGTTAGTAAAAGTTTCAAATTCCTAAATCTAAATAAAACTTCCTTTTCTTGCTTTTTGCCTCCTGGGTTTGAACCCAGGAACATTCTACCATGAATTATTTTATTTACTTATTTATTTATTACATTCCAAGCCCTTTTTCTTATTTTTAAAATTTTGATACATGCTTTCACTACCTGACCTCAAATTTGCAATCCTCCTGTCTCTAATTCTCGACCTGTAAATAAAACTTCACCTCCACTTAGGGTGCTGTGTTTTGAACCCAGGGCTTCACAAGGACTAGGCAGCACTCTTTGACTGAGCCACTTCCTCAAACCTATAACTAAAGATTAAAAAAAGAAAATCTAATGTTAGAGCTGTCCCATTACCAGGTTAATCATTCATAGAAAGGTGTTAAAAATCTAGGCATGGTGGTGTAAACCTGTATTCCCAGCAACTCTGGAGGCTGAGGCAAAAAGATCACAAGTTTGAGGACAGCCTGGGCAATTTAGCAAGACCATTTCTAAAATGTTAGATGTAACTGAATGGAAGAGCACCCTCCCTGGGCTTAATGCCCAGTACCACCACCCCTCAAAAAAGTCTTTTCTTTTTTTTTAGTTAAAAAAGAAGCTTTATTATAAAGGCAAAATCCACAAATCTTAGCTATAGAAATTAAATTCAGGATTTATAAAATGCATGGTATGGTCATAAAATTTGTGGAAAACTCAATATATGCCTCACTGACTTAATAGGGATTTTGACAATGGTTTCATTAATTTTAAATATTTGATTATTAGGTGAAATGTCTGGGAGGTAAAATACCCATACATTTTACCCCGTATTACTGAAAATACATGTTCTGTTCTCTGGAAACACCAGAAAATGACAGTGGTAAATGAAATATTGTTTTAATTCCCTCTCATGGGAAAGGGCTCCATGACCTTATTATAAGGTTTTCTGGAGCCTCAGGGTATTCATGGAGTACTTCACCAACATGAGATATTCTCTCTTCAATTATTCTGTGTAATTTTTAAATATTTTCACACATTTTATGAATATAGATTGAAAAAAATCAGAAAAACTTATCAAGAAAAATGTAAAATAAACTCCACTTTTACCTTAGGAAATAGGATTAGTAATTCATTTATGATATGATCCTCATTAAATTATGGATTAGGCACTGAGTCAAATTTAAGGGTCCAACTCTTTCCACTTTTGCCTTCAGGGAACTTGCAGTCCACTACCACCCTCTGTGACAGGAAGGAACAATAGCTAGAATCTAGCTATTTATTAGATAGTTAATAAATAGATAGAATCCTACTATTATTAGATTCTTATCTCTGATTTCAGTGACTACACTTTATTTTGCTTAAAATGACTCAGCCCAATTCTGATTTTAATGGTGTGTGTCTAACACCAGCCATTAATTGTTCTTATTAATCTTCTGAAAGTGAACATTGATGCATGTGTTGGCAAAAATAAACAAGACTTAGGAAATGTCTAAATTGAACCATGACCTTGAAGGACTTGCACAATATTGATAATCTGTCATTTGTAGATTGAATGGTACCTGAAAATAAGCAAGAGATCTTTAACTTGAAGATAATCTGCTGTTCCTCAAATATATCATTTGATATTATCAATGCTTAATAGACACCCACTCCAACTTAATGACAATCATTTGTTTCCTTATATAACAGTGCTCCTTCGCAGGAATAATTGCTACTATGAAATTAGCTTTTCCTAAATTGTTGTTACTCACTTTTTAATTAGTAGCTGACTTATTTAATAATAATCTATTATTTTATGGTGTATTTAGTTTATTAAGACTGCTATATTAAAAGCCTTGGGTGTCGATTCTGTCCTTAATGTTCCAACTTCCCTTCTCAGTATGTGCAATAAATATTTAGGATTATTAAAAAAGTAAAATTTATGTATAATATTCTTCATAGTACAGTAGTTCAAATGAAAGTCAATAAGTTATTAAGTGATTATTTAAAATTGACTTTGAACTAGGAGTTAAATCAATTGAGGGCCTCCGTGTAGAAGTTACCTACCAGCTGTAATTTATTGTTTCAACAGAGAGATTAAGTATATTATCACATACATATTCATATGTACATAAAAGTATGTGAAATTTATATATGACAGTGAGTATACATATATTTATATGTTCTATAGATACCTACCTGCACATAGGCACATTTAATACTTCAAAATACAAAAATGTTTTCTTGTAAAATAGGTGGGACAGATTTTTCTTTCTGTGTACCATCCTTTGAAAGGAAATGTTAGGTGGCGGCTCTTGGAGAGCTCCGGCCGGGGCAGCTGGAATCCCCAGCTCCAGTGGGGATCTTAGGCCCTTCACTGCCATCCTACAGCATCCCCGGGAGAGAGCAATCACCTGCCAGTGCCTGGGCCCCCCGCACGGAGTTCAGGCCTGCCTGGACTATCAAGCCCAGTGTCTCCATCACTGAGCACAGTTCTGCACCCCCACCCCAGCTAGGTCTAGTGCCCAGGCCCACACCCTGGCCCAGTGTCTAGCACTTGTGCTGCATCTGATAGCTAGATTGTGGAACCAACCTAGATGCCCTTCAATAGATGAATGGCTAAAGAAACTGTGGTATATATACACAATGGAATATTACTCAGCCATAAAGAAGAATAAAATTATGGCATTTGTAGGTAAATGGATGATGTTGGAGACTGTTATGCTAAGTGAGATCAGCCAATCCCAAAAATCCAAAGGCCGAATGGTCTCTCTGATAAATGAATGATGATGCATAATGTGGGGGTGGGGGGAAGGGTGGCAAGAATGGAGGAAGGATAGATAGCATAGAGGGAAGGGAGGGGTGGAGTCGTGGGGGGGGGTAAAAATAATAACAGAATGTGTGACAGACATCATTGCCCTGTGTACATGTAAGAATGCACAGATGGTGTGATTCTACTTTGTGTACAACCAGAGAAACAATAGCTGTACTCCATTTGTGCTCAATGAATCAATAAGCAAATAAAAAAATAAAAAATAAAAATAAAAAAAATAAAGTGATTCATAGGGATCCGTCACAAAAAAAACAGTAAACAGCTACATTGCTATATCCTAGGTATAACATTTCCTTTCATATAAACAATGTGTCCTTAATCTAAATAGTCCCTACTAAGATATTAACAGTGTTGTCTTAATAAACAGAGATGAGTTCAAATTATTATCTACAGCATAACCAGTAAGTTTGAAATAAGGACTGCAAATCCTAATGTTGGACAGGGAGAATGAGGAGGGGTATTGGACAAAACACTAATGAGATAAGAAGTGAGTCTATAGATATACTATGTCATATGAATAGTGGAAGTGGAATTAAAAGAAATAGGTTGTTAGCTTGAGGAGAAAGAGATTCTCCAAGGAGACGGATGTATAAGAGGGAGATAGAGTGATAAGCATAATAATAAAAGAAGAAGGTAGGAATATAGTGGATATATTAGGAATAATCGTAGTATTACAATTAATTTAGAAAACGTTCTGCGATAAAAATATACTATACAGTTCAAACCTCTTATTTTTCAATGACCTGATGTTTGAGAGGTACTTGATCAAGTGGTGACCCAAGAAGGGTGCTTCTGCCTCCAGGTTTGGGAATGATCAATGCCTCTGGGCAGAAGCAGCCTGGTGTTGATAGATGATCAAAAAAGTCTTTTACATAAATTTTTCAAATATTTTACTTTGGCTTCCCCCAACCCTTCTTTCTTGGGGATTGAACCCAAAGGCACTTTACCACCAAGCAACATCCCCAACCCTTGTTCTTCTATTTTGAGACAGGGTCTGTAAGTGGCTAAGCACCTTGCTAAATTGCTGAGGCAGGCCTGGAACTTGGTATCCTCTGGTCCCAAACTGATGGGATTACAGGCATGTTCTTCCATGCTGAGCCTAAATTTTCCAATATTTTAAGGAATTAAAACAAATAAAAATACCAACAGCACTGCTCAAATTATTCATTCCACTTTGTTAAAGGTGAAAGAACAATGCATATTGCTGTCATAACGGGTTTACTTGAAGCTTTGACTATATCCCATTTCTTTGAAATTTACGTTTTTTTCTTTTTCCCAACCTTTTCCTGATCTTCTTTTCCCTAACCTTCTCCTCCCTGATCTTCTTTTCCTCAAACTTCTCCTTTCTGATTCTCTTCACTAATCTTATTCTTTTCTCTGAATCACCTCTATAAAAACCCCCTATTCCTGCAGATGGGCAGAATCACAGCCTTGGGACCGGAGTCCCCTATGTTTTTCCTTTTTTGCAAAGCAAAAAC
>JAJEJO010004820.1:10620-22260 GCA_020662805.1 Glaucomys volans
CAGACATCATTGCCCTGTGTACATGTATGAATGCACAGATGGTGTGATTCTACTTTGTGTACAACCAGAGAAACAATAGCTGTACTCCATTTGTGCTCAATGAATCAATAAGCAAATAAAAAAATAAAAAATAAAAATAAAAAAAATAAAGTGATTCATAGGGATCCGTCACAAAAAAAACAGTAAACAGCTACATTGCTATATCCTAGGTATAACATTTCCTTTCATATAAACAATGTGTCCTTAATCTAAATAGTCCCTACTAAGATATTAACAGTGTTGTCTTAATAAACAGAGATGAGTTCAAATTATTATCTACAGCATAACCAGTAAGTTTGAAATAAGGACTGCAAATCCTAATGTTGGACAGGGAGAATGAGGAGGGGTATTGGACAAAACACTAATGAGATAAGAAGTGAGTCTATAGATATACTATGTCATATGAATAGTGGAAGTGGAATTAAAAGAAATAGGTTGTTAGCTTGAGGAGAAAGAGATTCTCCAAGGAGACGGATGTATAAGAGGGAGATAGAGTGATAAGCATAATAATAAAAGAAGAAGGTAGGAATATAGTGGATATATTAGGAATAATCGTAGTATTACAATTAATTTAGAAAACGTTCTGCGATAAAAATATACTATACAGTTCAAACCTCTTATTTTTCAATGACCTGATGTTTGAGAGGTACTTGATCAAGTGGTGACCCAAGAAGGGTGCTTCTGCCTCCAGGTTTGGGAATGATCAATGCCTCTGGGCAGAAGCAGCCTGGTGTTGATGATCAAAAAAGTCTTTTACATAAATTTTTCAAATATTTTACTTTGGCTTCCCCCAACCCTTCTTTCTTGGGGATTGAACCCAAAGGCACTTTACCACCAAGCAACATCCCCAACCCTTGTTCTTCTATTTTGAGACAGGGTCTGTAAGTGGCTAAGCACCTTGCTAAATTGCTGAGGCAGGCCTGGAACTTGGTATCCTCTGGTCCCAAACTGATGGGATTACAGGCATGTTCTTCCATGCTGAGCCTAAATTTTCCAATATTTTAAGGAATTAAAACAAATAAAAATACCAACAGCACTGCTCAAATTATTCATTCCACTTTGTTAAAGGTGAAAGAACAATGCATATTGCTGTCATAACGGGTTTACTTGAAGCTTTGACTATATCCCATTTCTTTGAAATTTACGTTTTTTTCTTTTTCCCAACCTTTTCCTGATCTTCTTTTCCCTAACCTTCTCCTCCCTGATCTTCTTTTCCTCAAACTTCTCCTTTCTGATTCTCTTCACTAATCTTATTCTTTTCTCTGAATCACCTCTATAAAAACCCCCTATTCCTGCAGATGGGCAGAATCACAGCCTTGGGACCGGAGTCCCCTATGTTTTTCCTTTTTTGCAAAGCAAAAACCCTTTTTCCTTTTTTAAAAACTGTGTCCTCATTATTGGATTGGCATCGGGGACAAGACTGAGCTTTTGGCAACACTGTCTCTAAAATATCATTAGGAGCTGGGTGCGGTGGTACACGCCTGTAATCCCAGCGGCTTGGGAGGCTGAGGCAGGAGGATCCTGAGTTCAAAGCCAGCCTCAGCAACTCAGTGAGGCCCTAAGCAACTCAGTGAGACTCTGTCTCTGAATAAAACACAAAATAGGTCTGGGGATGTGGCTCAGTGGTGGAGTGGCCCTGGGTTCAATCCCTAGTAAAATATCATTAGGCCATCATAAAAATTTTTACAGAATAAAATTTACAGTTTTGCTTGAAAGTTCTCCATTTCTATGCAGATAGTTCTTTTTAAAAAGGTAATTGTTTTTTAGAAATATGAAATGGGGGATTATGAAATGTGGTTTATCTTCATGTCTAACAGCTTAAGAAGTTGTTAAAGAATCTAAACTTCCAACTGGGACTAGAGATGTCCCTTTAACTCATTATGTCCTGATTCCTACATATGGCACTCATAAAAACTGAAAACGTTACTGTTGTTCAGTTAGTTTTTAAAACGTCCTATATATAGGACCCATAGGCATAACAACTTAAGCCCGTTTACACAAACACACAATCCTTTATATAGTCAAAATGATGGTCATTAACATTAATTTGCAAAGGTTCTGCACATCCCTTTTCCCTATATAAGAAGCTGAAACTTGCCTTTAATATAAAGTTGAAGCATTACTCTGCGTGGTTTGTTTTGTTTTTGTGCCAAGGATTGAACCCAGGGCTGCTTAAGCACTGAGCCACATTTCCAGCCCTTTTTATATTGAGACAGGGTCTTGCTAAGTTGCTGATACTGGCTTAGAACTCCAGATCCTTCTGCCTCAGCCTTGAGCCACTGAGCTTACTGGCATGCACCACCGCGCCCAGCTGCATTAAAGTTTTAAAAGGGTCAAATTTGGAAGGACATCTGTAGTCACACTTTTTTGTATAGCTGACCAAATACTTAGCATGTTAAAAAGCCATTCTACCGCCTGACTGAAGTCCAATGTCTCTGAGGCAAAGCTTGCTTGATCAAATGGTTTCCAAGGTCAGTTTTCTCTCATTCCAGGACCCCCTCGCCCAAGTCCCCGTCCCCCCGCCCCCCCAGTGCTGAGGATGAAACCCAGAACCCTAAGCTTGGTAACCAAGGGAGTTACCACTGAATTACACCTCTAGCTGAGGTTCTCCTTTATAAATTGGTTTTGATTTAGGCTCCAGGAACCAGATGCAGGGCAAAACTGTGGGGGAGGGAACCACTAAAAATGAACTCCGTGGCTGCAGGTATTCCACAGTTTGTCTCCCAGTCAATTCTATTTAGAACTACGAATTATAGCAAAACCCTAGACTGCCCGCCCAGGTGAAGGAAAGAGGCCAGAGAGAAAAAACTTTTCACTTCAGGGCAACAGAAGAAGAGCAAAACAGTGGCTGCTAACTCAGGGGATTTGAGTCTTTCCTAGTTTTTTAGACAACAGCCCAGATAACGTAATAAAGCGAGCTCCATAAACTTTCTAAATGGTGACGGGGAAGTATGCGAGCACTGAGGGAAATTGCCCAACTGCCAATCAATGATCTCCCACAGCCTCCCAGTTTGGGATCCGCCCACCGGAAGTGAAACTGGAGGAAACGCCACGTCGAACGCGTGGGTTGACGTAAGTGCGCATACGTCACGCGTCGTTTTTCCGGCGATGGGTGGTCCTGGGATCCGGGGCGGAGGCGGGGCGGGGGCGGGGCTTGGGGCTGGTAGAGGCTCTGGTGGGTAGGTGGGTTCTGACTGAGGGGACTACGGGTCGGCGTTGGGCTCAGCGGACTCGAAACAAAGGACTATCCGGTAGGGTTTCGACGAGGCACCTTCAGATCAGTGTTTGAGCGACGGGTCGAAGCTTCTGGGTCAACCAGTGCCCTCGCGGCTCGGTCTCAGCCGGTTTCTTCTCGGTTCTATACAGCCAGCGCCGCGTTGGGGGACCCGGCGCAGCGGCACCTGCTGCTGAGGGACCCCGCGGCCCGCCCAGGTGCTCATGATGGGGCTGATCTTCGCTAAACTGTGGAGCCTCTTCTGTAACCAAGGTGAGAGCGATAAAGCTGCGCAGCGGCTCGAATCCAAGCCTGCGGGGTCCGACCCTTGAAGGGGGACAGCGAAGGCAGCGCTTTTGGTGGACGGAAACGTTCTTAGATGCAGAGAAGTGACTTATTCCGGGGGTCGGGCAGAAACTCGGTATTTTAGACCTGGAAAATGTGCAGGAGAGACCTAGCGTGTGGGGAGAAAGGGATTCAGAAGAGAAAGGCATTTGGTCTCCCAGACTGCAAACATTTGTTTTTGGATTTTAGTGAAGCAAAACGGAAAACACTTAACGATGCCTGGAGGCATTTTGAGGGCCTATTCAATTTCAATTAGGCATCCCTGTGTCTGTGTTTTGCCCTAGGCTAAGTGTTCTCCCGGGAACCTAAAACTTCTTTTTCTAAACTAGTGTTTTGTTTTCCACCCTGCTGTCTAAGCCCAGCGCACCTTCTTGTCCTCCGATTTCGCTTGCTCTTAAGGACTAGGGAATGAGTTGATCTTCACCGGTTTCCGGAAATCATGCGAACTCCCCCACCCTTACTTAGGCGTTAAAAAAATAAAAATAATAAAACTTCAGTATTTTCAGTTTTGTGTAATACGTTACGTGTCCGTAATTAGTCAGGAACAGGTTATGAGACACCTAGAAGTTGCAAGTCCAAAGGGGCAAGAAGTTGTAGAACCTGTTCTGAGTCAGAATGAGATGTGGTGTTTTGTGAAGAGAGAAAATACCCAAACAAAAAAGGGGCCAACAATAAAGTTTTAAGCATTCTTTTCACAGAATGGTTTCTTAGTAATTGAAACCAGTTTAAAATTCATCTAGCCAGGCACAATGACACATGCCTGTAATCCCAGCTGCTTGGGAGGCTGAGACGGGAGGATTGCGAGTTCAATACCAGCCTCAGCAATTTAGCGAGGTGTTAAGCAACTCTGCGAGACCCTGTCTCTGAATAAATACAGAAAAGGGCTGGAGATGTGACATAGTGATAAAACATCCTTGGGTTCAATCCCCGTACCAAAAGAAAAAAAAAATTCTAGTTTTCATTTTGCAGTTTTGTTTTTCATGGTAGCAATTTGTTACTGTTAAGGTACTATACTTTTTCTGAATTTAAGACGTGAACGAGAATGTAATGGCTTTATTTCACTTGTACTGTATACTGGTTAGAACACTAGTCTTAAAATTATAAATACAGATAAAATGGATACACATATATACACAACATATGTGTATCCATATATATGTAAGTAAATATCACTTTCCAAGTGATGTCAAAGTGGTCAGAGTTTAACTACCTGTGGATATTATTCACAAATTTAATATTATTTTGACAGTTTGTATGTTCTGATTCTTTTTCTAAGAAATGACTATGTAAAGGAGTGTTTTAAATACATAATTGAAAATTTAAAGATTAATAAAATAATCACCTCTTTATCATTCCCCTTAGCTTAACAAATAGAAATTACTGAAGTTGTTGATTCTCCCTGGGCACCCCATTTTATTCTATTTTCTCCCTCTTCTGTTTTATTACCATCATTTATCATGTTTGGGGCTTTCTGAGTTTGGAGAGTAAAAGATATAAAGGGAAAGTTAGAAGATAAAAGACATTCATGGCTACATTTTATAGTCACAGAATTGCTTATGCCTCCTAAATCACCATTTCTACTTAGAGTTTTTATTTAGTTTTCTTGTTGAAAATTTAGAATTAATGGTTATTCCTTTATTTCATTCTCATTCATGCAAAATTCACTCATAGTCCATAAGCCAGTCTTAGGAATTAGGCATAGGAAATAGAAAAATTAAAAATAAACCAAAAAAATACAAACTTCAAATGCTCTTATACCACTCAAAGATTGGTAGACAGACACAGAATAATGCAATATGGTAAATTGTTTAATAGATATCCTTAAAAATGTAGTGGTAGCATCAAGAAGGAAGTGTTGAATTTTTCTCAGGTTTTTCCTGGAAGACTTCGCAGAATGAGGTATACTTGGACTTAAATGATGAGTAGTAGGTTAGGAAATATGCTAGGTAGAACAGGCATACTCTTCTCTGCAGAAGGACTAATATGCAAAAGGAGACAAATGAAATATTTGGTGCATTTAAGGAAACTGAATAGTTTACTTTGGCAGTTTAGTACATTAGTTTGCTTGTTGCTTAATTAGAGGAGATGAGATTAAAGAGTTAAACAGGGGAACCAAATCATAAAGGGCCTCAAATCTTGACTAAGGCGTTAAACTATGTAGAGCAAGCAGTGAGAGCCATTGAAGAGTTTGGTTGTTGGATAATTGTTTAAAACAGGAGAATGATGTGATGAGATTCTTAGTCCAGGGTGGGGTTGTTTTTTGTTTTTACTGTATCAATAATAAAAAAAAAAAAATCTCAGTATTTTCTGTTTTCACCACTGTACACATCTAATTCAGAAATATTTAGTTTGGGTTGTATATTGGAATAATATTCCCAAGATCCCATTTTAGACCAGTTAAATCAGAATGAGGAGAGGTCCTGGGCATCTGTGCCAAGATAATTCTAATGTGCAGCAGTACTTAGAACTACTAACCTTATGTACTCCTTTCCCTTAACTTTCTTTCAGTATTTCCTCACTCTTGTTTTCTGTTTTGTAGCATTTTACAACCCCAAGCATCTTCTTATAAATGGAATACCTTTCTGGGAATAAACATGTATTGTCTAAGTAAAGCAATGTAAACATAATTAATCCCTGCAAATTTGTATTGTTTTAATTTTAAGCTAGAAGGCTGATATTTTGACACAATTATCATTGAAAGAAATAATTTAAAAATTCTATGCCTTTGCAAACGTTTTATATATTTATGTGATTGTGTATGTGTGTTGTTATAAACCATATTTGTGGGGCTATCTTTAAACTTACCTCTAAAGTTTGACGTTTCTTTTTATCTTTTATAGGCATGATCCTTTTCTCTTATATGATTGTACACTGTTCATCACTTTTTCCTAGTGTTATCCAGAAAGACAAATGAAATAAAGTTTTAGTTCATTTTCATAATCAAATAACATTAATTTCATTAATCGTTTCTTTCTCATTGGTGAAGATTCTTTTTCATATTTTCTCTATTTTCTGGGTTATTTCCTTTGTCTTCCAATCCTTTGATTCAGCTAGTATATTTTCTTACTATTCTTGTGGCATTGTTAAATGAATGTTGTCTTTTCCCTCTTTAGTTTCTTTTTTTTTTTTTTTCTGTTCTCTAATATTGTTTGTATTTTTGAATTAGGCTTTCACAGTGGAGATTTGCCCTGTAGCTCTCTCTTAAGTAATTCCATTGCATAAATACAACTACTGTTTTATTTATTTGCATTTTGATGGGTTATGCTATGAAAACCCTTAAAACTTTTTGTAGGTATTTTCATTTCTCTTAAAATCAGTATGTACAAGTGTAATTTTTAGGTCATAGAATAGATATGATTAATTTTATAAGAAACTGCTTCACCTTTTGTTTTGTATCATCTTTATACTCTTACCAGCAGTGTTTGAGAGTTGTACTTGTTCCATATCCTTACCAACATTTGCTATTGTCAGTCTTTTTAATTTTAGTCATTCTGTTGGATGTGTAGTATATCTCATTATATCTTCAATTCATAGTTTTTTGATGACTTGGGAGTGCTAGTTTCCATGTCCTTATCATTTTATATATTCCTTTGCAGGCAGTTCAAATCCATTATTTATTTTAAAGCAACATAGATCTGTTTATTGTGTAATTTTAGAAATTATTAGTGTATTCTGAAATGAGTTCTTTATCAAATATACGTTTTGTTAATATTTTCCCCCAATCTGTGGCTTTTCTATTCTCCCCTCTCCTACCTCCTTGCAGTGCTAGGGACTGAACCTGTGGCTATAGGCATGCTAAGCAAATGCTCTACCATTGAACTGTAACCCTATCCCTCCTCCATTTATTTTCTTAATGGGAATTGTCCTGAGAAGAACTTGTTAATTTTGGCAAACAAACGCTCAGTAACTGTTGTATCCTCTTTAAGGTATCTGCTCCTTTCATCTGGAAGATTAAGCGTATCCTTAGGCCTGTGATCCACCTTGAGTTATTTTTAGGTTATGATGTGAATAGGAATTGGGTTCCTACTGTGTGTTCTAGCATAATTTTCTGAAGACTCTTCCCCAAATGGATTACTTTGGGGCCTTTGTCCAAATTCAAATGATCATATAAATGTGTATCTTATCTCTATGTCTTCTTTTCCATTGGTCTGTATGTCTGTCCCTAAGCCATATTATACTATCTCAAATAATATAACTTTGTTAATTTTTGTATTTTATTTTTTGTACTGGGGGTTTAACACAGGGATGCTTTACTAAGCTAGACCCCCAGCCCTTTTTATTTTTTATATTTGAGACAGGGTCTCACTAAGTCCCTTAGGGCCTTGCTAAGTTGCTGAGGCTGGTCTAGAATGTGCTGTCCTCCTGCCTTAGCATCCCTGGGGTTACAGGTGTGTGCCACCATGCCCTGCTTTATGGCAAAATTTGAAATTTGGTACTCAGATTTGTTTTATTAATCTTTTAAGACAGAAAATTTTAGTATTGTCTTGTTTGTTTTCTATTTTACTAAGTCCTGCTATTTCCTTCCTTCTCTTTACTCTTTTTTTTTTTTTTTGCTACTTCTTAAGGATTGAACATAGTGGTACTGATTTTTTCTCTTCAAATGCAAATATTTCAAAGCTATAAATGTCCCTCTTGTATACTACTGCTTTAGCTGTATTCCACAAATTTTAATGTTCTATTTCAGTATTCAGTTTGAAATATTTTTTTACTTTTTTGTGGTTTCTTCTTCAGCCTATGGATTACTCATGAGTTTGTTTTATTAGCATTTAGTTGTTGATTTTTTTTTTTTTTTTTTTTTTGCAGTGCTGGGGATTGAACCCAGGGCCTTGTGCTTGACAGACAAGCACTCTACCAACTGAGCTATATCCCCAGCCTAGTTGTTGATTTTTAGATAGCTTAATCTTGGATCCTAATGTAGTCCCTTGTATTTGGAAATATACTGTATAAGATTTCAATTATATTTCAGATTTATTGAGTTTTTTTTGAACCGGGGATTGAACTCAGGGGCACTCAGTCACTGAGCCACATCCCCAGTCCTATTTTGTATTTTATTTAGAGACGGGGTCTCATTGAGTTGCTTAGGGCCTCACTAAGTTGCTGAGGCTGGCTTTGAACTCAGGATCCTCCTGCCTCAGCCTCCTGAGTTGCCAGGATTACAGGTATGCGCCACCATGCCTGGCTTGAGGTGTTTTTTAATGGCCCATCTGTGATCCCTTTTACTATTTCCTTTTACTATTTGTACCATTTGCATTTTTTCAACTGTTAACATGTTCAAAGAAGCTGTAGATTAGATTGTCTTTGCTTCTTAACATTTGCCTTCTAAACCATAACATTCCTGTGGACAGCATTTGAATTTTCTAGATAACTTAATATGTTAGGTCAAAACGGGTATTTGTTTTGTTTTATTGTTGTTGGTACCAGGAATGCTCTACCATCCAACTACGTCCCCAGCCCTTTTTAAATTTTGAAAGGATCTCCCTCAGCAATTTAAATTGCTGAGATTGGCTTTAAACTTATGGTCTTACTGCTTCAACCTTCCTAGTTCCTAGGATTGCAGGTATGCTCCACCACACCCAGCTCTATTTCAGTATGTTCTTGTTGAAGACTTAACCATTATTCAATGAGTTGGGGAAATGCATCTTTGTTACCTCTTTAGGCACTTATCTTCAACCTGACCTTACCGTATGTATTAAGTGTGACTTATTTAGACTCTCTGATTTTCTTGTTTTATCTGTATTTAATCGTTTTGTTTATAAGAATGTTGTTATTCTTCTACCTAATAAATAATTCTTTTTAACTTTTAGAATACTGTAGAATTCAATTTTGTCACAAAAGTGAGGAAGCATCACATTGGGAGACCATTAGCCAAGCTTGAAAAAATTAGCACTTTTTAGTAAAATGTTCTATTTACTACGATTTAATTTTTTTGCTGTTATATTTACTGAGTAGTAAATGCTAATAATAAGTAAATAGTAAAGAGTAAATGATAAATAATTTGCTATCTTAGTAAAATGTTACTACAAATCTGAGAAGCAGTAATTAAGACACCGAACATGGTTATCTTTTCCTATAGGCTCTTTCTTGAAATCAAACTATATATTTTAAATACCCATGAAGATTATATATTTAAATATTTCTAAACATTTAAAATAGTATATGTGAGGGATTAAAAGTAAGATCTTTTTAAACATTGTATTTATGTGTATGTAGTTTGCTAATAATGTTATAATATGATCAAGAAAGCAGTATGTTGTCTTAGTTTAGAACTGCATCTCTGGAATTACATACCTGGCTGGATAAGATTCTCTTTACTTTCCAGCAGTATGACCTTATGCAAGTTATTCAACCTAAGACTCAAGTTTCCTATCAGTAAAATGAAAAATAATACCACTTTCTCGTGGGATACTTACAAAGATTAGTTAGATAATGTATGCAAAGTACTTTGAATGACAATCTTTAGTATCTCTTTTCATTATTGACATTTTTTTCCTTAGCTGAGAGTTGAATTCTAGGTTTTTCTTCCCTTTAAGAATATTACCATGTGATACTTCTGTTACCTTGTACTAATGGTGGTGTTTTTTAAGTGCTTGTTGACATACCCTACTTTTAAGATTCTTGAGGTTGAAGTTCTTGCTGTTTGTTTTAATCACAAACATCATATAGTCAGGCATTTAATAAACTCAATAAATGTTAAATTGTTGAATCATCATATTTACATTGCTGCTTTGACGAAATTGAAGTATCCAGAAATGTGGCTATTGTTGGTGGTTAAAGACATGGAGAGGGAAGTGAGTATAGTGTAACAGAGCAGAGAAACAAGTTCTGGCTTTCCTTATGTCTTTATCTACCTGTTTACTTAAGCATATTACTTAATTTCATAGTATCTCAGTTTCCTTTTTTACAAACTAGGTAAGGTAGACCAAGTCAGTAATTTTGTGATTTTAGTTTTTGTTTTTTGTTTTTTAATTTCTGGACTCATTAGAGGTGCATTTGGAGATGAGGTGTGAGAGGGAGAAATGGATCTCAGATTCCGCACTCTCTAAACTGTAACATCTTATGATTCTATAATTAATAAGACAGGGATAAAGAAGGTTTTGGAGCATTTACTTTCCAGATCCAGCCATCATTGCTGTGTAGGCTTTTAGGTTTCATATTGTGATATTGCATCCTCTGGTTTACTCTCTACCCCTTTGCAGTAATCGAAACATGTATTTTATAAATATAGTATCCCACATTTTCTCGGTCACTAAATTTGACTCTTTTTTGTTTGTTTGCTTGGTTATATGGTTGTTTACAAACTCTGTATCTGTAGTACTTGCTCGAGTTACATGATGGCATTGGGATAGATATGATATACCCAGAAGGTAGCAGTCCCTATTTCATGATACCTTTTTTACACATTAAAATGAAAAGTTGGTCATTTGATCTTGTTTGAACAATATTAATTTTAAGGTGATACAATAAATTTTGACACATTTTACAATTTATTTTTTAGCACTACCACTATTTAGCACCCCTGGTGCTAGTCTGTTGGCATCAGTAGGTGTTTTATACTAAAACTATAAATTCTGTTTTCGGTGAGTGAAAATTGAAAAATCAAGGAGAAACTTTTTCTTTGATTTTTCTTCTACTTTTTTCTTTGAAGTTCCTTTTTTCATTATTTTTATTAGCCTTTTTTTTTTATTTTTACCTGCACTTATCTATAAGCACAGTTGGTTAATTTCTTTTAGATCCTCATTCTGTATAGTCTTTATATCTTTATGTACTACTTACAAAATAAAGAAGTGGACCAAATTTTAAAGAAATCCAAAAGAACTAATACCATAGCCAACACTACATAAAAGTTCATCCAAATTAAAGCTTTGAGATTGAGGCTTTCCTTCATTTAATATAAATAAACATGCATTATGTTGGAGTCTGGGTCTGGAGATGCATGGGTAAAGAACACTGCAAGATTCTCTCCCAGCTCTTTGTTGGAGAAAGAAGCACAATTTGGTTTCCAGGAAGGTACTTATCTCCTCTCCCCTCCCTCTTCCCCTCCT
>JAJEJO010004820.1:22360-67421 GCA_020662805.1 Glaucomys volans
TTTTGGAACCAGGGATTGAACTCAGGGACACTCGGCCACTGAGCCACTCCCCAGCCCTATTTTGTATTTTATTTAGAGACAGAGTCTCACTGAGTTTCTTAGGGCCTAAGTTGCTGAGGCTGGCTTTGAACTCTGGATCCTTCTGTCTCAGCCTCCCAAGTGCTGGGATTACAGTCATGTGCCACTGCGCCCGGCTCTCTTTTATATTTTATCTAGAGACAGGGTCTCACTGAGTTGCTTTAGGATCCTGCTAAGTTACTGAAGCTGGCTTTGAACTTGAGATCCTCCAGGAAGGTGTGCAGACTTTTTTTTTTTAAGAAAACATTCTAATTCACTATAACTCTGATAGTTATGGTAATGTTTTAACCTGAAACTATTTGATTGTTCATAAAATCTTTTAAATTGCACTTTCTCACCCCAACACAAATATTCCTGCCCTGAGCATGGGCACCTTGTATTTTCTGGCAGCAAATTTATTTGCTTCTGAAAGATAGTAACAAGGTAAATTTTCTATACCTACATTTTAAAAATTGATTATAAGTAAAGAATTTGGTACTATCCATGTTATCATTTGCCCTACTTAACACTAGTTGAGACTGACTGTTTTAGTTTGTCACCTAAATATCTAGTTTTCATTTGAAAGTAGTTTCAGGAATTAGAAATAGAGAATATGTAGTTTACATATATGCCTTAAGGTTCAGTTGAAGTTGTTAAAGCATACGGTTATATACTTTCTGCTTCACAATTCTAGAAATGTTAATTCTAGTGAAATGGAAACTACTTACTCCTTCCTCTCTAAGTAAAAGTGATAATCTGCCTAAATGTTCATCTGAAGATTGGCAGCAGTTTGACTTTTGGAACACATAGATCCTTTCTCCCCTTTCATTGAGAGTGATTTGAACCATAAGTGATTTATTTGAAAGTTTTTTCAGCTCCTTAGGTCAGCAAATAATAAAATTTATTTCTGGGTAATAATACAAATTGTACAAATCTATAAACAACTTCCACAGTTGCTTTCTTTAAAGCATTATGCACTATCGTCCTATATAGAGAACACCTCTAAGATGGCTCAATATAAGTTTTTGTAGGTGTCTTCATATGTAGATTATGGAACATAATGGGTTAACTATGGCAGATTAGGGAAATTATTTGTCCCATAGTGACTTTACAGAAAATCTGATACTTGGTTGATTTGTGTGTGTGTGTGTGTGTGTGTGTGTGTGTGTTCCAATACACAAAATATTCATATGACTATTGATTATGCCCAACCCCAGAGACAGCAATACAGAACAGGTATACCTTCATGGTTTTCAAGGCCCACAGCCTCTTTTTTAGCATCAAGAAATATATACCACTTACACGATGGTAGTTGCGCTTTTGATATGTATTGCTTAAAAATTTAATAGATCTCTGTATTTAGCAATGTCTTCAAATAATTTTCTACTTTACCAATCCAAACACTACTTAGGAACATTTGATGTAACACATTAATTTAATGTATTTCTTATAGTAAGAGTATACACACACATCATTGTCCCTATTTTTCTCATTGTTTCTTGAAAGGGTAAAAACTTTACTTACCAATATAGGTGAGCTAAAGTCTGGTCATCAACATTCTTAATTAGCAATTATTTAGTGGCTTCCTAAAACACAATTTCAACTCTTATGCAACAGAACAACAGAGTAAGCTTGATTTTTTTAGTCAGTGGCCTTTGAACTGCTTTTAGTCTTACTGTATAGATGATGTGAAAGGCATTTTTCAGAGCAAAGATCTAAAACCTTGTTCTGTGCTTTTTAAAAGCACGTAGGCATTCCTTTATTGATGGTGTTTTCTGGTAGATAGATTCAGATTGTTGATGGTAATTTCAACATCAGAAGATAGGCTTTAGTTTATTTGAAAGATAATTGTGTGTGCCTTCATCGTAAGAGTTGAAATATGTTTTAATTGCCAGTGTGGGGCAGAAGGAATCTGAAAGATAACCAAATATTTGAAGTTTTATATGACTTAAGTGGAATCCATATGCTATCAACCTTCAGAGTTTGTCACTCCTTAATTCACTTTGGAGACCAGCCTTTCAAAATTCTGCATGATTTATGAGTTTTACTATCAGGCCTTTAATACTCTTGATTGTCATTGTCAGGTCGAATTTGGGCGGCTGCAGGGGGAGGGAGCAAGGTCACCTAACAACACACTGTGCCAGAAGTGACCAATGAGGCAGACCTGCTGACCCTGATGTCCACCTTGGGTCCACCTTTTCCTGGGCAGGACCCCTGAGCCCTCCCTCAGTATAAAAACCCTGAGCAGCCAAAGCCACGGGTGATTTCTTCTGGCTCTCCCACCCCAACTTTCACCCCGGGGGGCTGGAGATTTCGCCCGGGACACAGACTCTAATAAATCTCAAGCCATTACTTTTGTCTGACTCTGGTGAACCCACCTGGCGAGCTTACTTCTTTGGCCACCGCTCGCAAAAAAATAGTATGATAATATTTCCTTTACGTTTATGAGAACTCACTTGTCTCATGTATCTCACTTCTTATCAGTTTCTCTTTATCAGTTTGATCCTCTAAAATATTTAGAAGTATCATTGAAAAATAATCTCCATAATTTAGGAGTTATACACATATATGTGGTACCTGAATTCTTCAAGGTACTATTTTAAAAAATGAAAAATAGGAGTAAATTTATACCTAAGTGTCCATTTTCTACCACTTAATAATGTACATGTTTAATTTCAATAAATTCAAAAAAGGCAAAAAAAAAAAAGATGAATGGATAAAGAAACTATGGTGTATATATACACAAGGGAATATTATTCACCCATAAAGAATAATAAAATTGAATTTCTTTTTCTATAAATTGCTAAAAAAAAAAATGTGAAGCAGAATTATTTGAAAGTGGCTGTAGGTGTTCACTTCATTTTGGCTCTGTCTGTCCATTTCCCCTGATACTCCTGAGTAGCATAGCCAGACTTGTCTAAAGTGGTGATTGTCAAAATACTGCTTTAAAAAGAGAGGCTTGAAACTTTCAGAGAAATACATTAATACTTTAAGTTTTGCCTACCCATAGACTAGTGACTTTCTTCTAACTGAGCAGGTAACACTATGGTCTCCAGATGCTGGGCAGGTAAAGTTTCCAGCTGCTATCAAAATGCCTGTGCTAAGAGTGCTCTTGTTCTTGTACTGTAAGCAAGAACAAACAGCACAACATGTCAAGATTGGCTCCATTAGAAATTAGGGGACATGAACCAAGAGTGGAAAAAGAAGAATTAGAGTGACTTTAAGTTTCATTTCGTTTTGTTTTACAAAGCAGCTTCTACCATAATGAAAACACCCTTTCCAAAGGACCACATCTACTTGTCCTGCAAAATTATAGGTGAAAAGTGAAAAAGGTGCCCAGAAAACCCGTCCAGATTCGGGAACTCACGCAAGAGATTTTATTAGGGAGACGAACAGTGTCTGCCCTGGAGAGAGGGGGGGCGAGGGGAGGGGGAGAGAGAGAATGGTGGGGGAGCTTCTTTTAAGTTGTTGAATTTTGTGGGCAAATGACTATAGGGCCAATTGTTGAGAGGTTGAATTTGGTGGGCAAGGGATCAGCCAATGACTGACGAGGACAGGATGGCAAATGGACCAATGGCTGGCTAGCTACAGCGAAGGGACAGGGGAGCTCTCATCCCCCTTGCCTTCCTGGCAGGCATGTCCTGCATCTGACCCGACCAGGAGTGAGTGAGGTTGAATGGTGGGCTGGTAGGCAGCCCCGAGGCAAGAGCTGGACTGCCTGGTAAAGCCAGTGCCTGCCTCCTACCTGCCATGGCAAGCCAACGGGGCAGGTCCACTCAGCTGGGGACTTGCCACCTTGCGTCTACCTACGGGGCATGGCCACTGCAGCTTTACATTATAATAGGCACTTCCTCTAATGCATAAGTCATTCCAAGGTACAGAGATAGGTTTTGAGCTCAAGAATTTGCCCATAAATCATGGACTTTTTTTTTTTTTGTGGTACTGGGGATTGAACCCAGGGGCACTCCACCACTGAGCCACCTCCCCAGCCCTATTTTGTATTTTATTTAGAGACAGGGTCTCACTGAGTTGCTTAGGGCCTCGCTAAGTTGCTGAGGCTGGCTTTGAACTCGTGATCCTCCTGCCTCAGCCTTCCAAGTGCTGGGATTACAGGCGTGCACCACTGCGCCCGGCCTTCTTCTCTTTTTTTGACAGATGCAGTATTAAGGCTTTAGAATAGGAATATGACCTGAATTTAGCTGAATACATTATCAGAATTTTGACACTCATCAGGGGTTATCAGGAGGAACAGGTTTCTGATACAACATGCCAAATTATTGACTTCAGAACAGTTTGTGTTCTGATTCTTGTGGCAGCTTCCATCCATTTCCTGCTTTCTCAGCACTCGGCCCTAGATTAAGGGAATCTTTAATATATTCTGTCTGGGTTGAAATCTAAGAAAGATGGCATCCAGAGGTTTTCTCTTCTTCATTCAAAGGAGATCTTGGATTATGTACCACTTAACAGAATAATTAGGCCTTAATAACTGCTTATAAAAAAAGTGACTGTTTAGTGCATGGCACCTGAAGGAGAAAAGGACTGAAAGAGCTTATGTTGTGCAAAGAATCAAAACCAATATCTGTGCAAGAAAACTGTTGAATTCAGATTGAAAAAAAAAAAATTAAAGACTGAGTAATTGCTTATATTTCTCTAAATTAGTAGAAGGAATGAAAAACTGGTTAAGAGTATGTGTGTCTTGGTAACAGAAATCATTGCAGTTTTCAGTTCTAAGAGGAATTTTTAAGTGAATAGAAGAAAAATATCCTGGTACGTGTAGGTGGAAAACCACAAGTAAACACTACTTAACAAAAAGCTAACTTAATTAGCAGAGACTCTAAATAGCTGTGTAAAGCAGAGATTTTAAAAACTTATATTTTAAGTCATAATGTTTTGCCCAGATTGTGTTTGTGTGTACCCCTCACACACACACACACACTTAAAGTGATCAAGTTCTTCTAAATTTTTTGCTAACTCATTTCTCACATTCTTTTACAAAAGAACTAACTAGAGAACCTTTTAATAGATTGTCTCACTTAAGGTAGGTCTTGAACATCATAGTTTCTTTCTTTACTTTAGCAGTTCAGTAGTAGAAATCCAGTAAATAATTCTCATTAACAAGATAACCTAATAACCATTGTTGAACTCATGTAATTGTTGTATGAACACATGCAATTGCAATTGTAGTGTGCACCAGTATTTAATGTTTATGGTTTGCTTTCTTTTTGTAGAACACAAAGTAATTATAGTGGGACTGGATAATGCGGGGAAAACCACCATTCTTTATCAATTGTGAGTATGGGTGTTTAATAGTTTTTAGTATTTTAATTATTAAAACATTTTGTAATTAATAAGAATGGATGCTATTTTTATTCATTTCTTTCAATATAATAGAAAAACTTAAATATATGTTTTTTCAATGTTTTACCAAAAAGGCAAGTAATATAAGCCACCATATGTTTTCCAAAGCTTCCACAAGCACTTATTGTTTTCTGGCCTGAAAAGAAAGAATTAATATTAAACCATAATAAGTAAAACACAAATTATAGTGTTGGTTAAGTGAATATCACTTAATTCTTTCCACACTGAGATTCACTTAAATAGGTTGATATTTCTAGGAACTTGCTACCCTCCTGACTAATAGCTTTGGAATTGGTTAGCATAGCCAAACTTGTCTGAAGTACTCATGATCAAAATATTGTTTTATTAGCTCACAAAAGGGAGAGGCTTGAAACTTTCAGAGAAATATATTAGTACTTTAAGGAAATTTTAAGACTTCAATTCACTTGTCCAAGTAACTCTAGTTATTCTGTCAGTGCTAATGCAGTGATCCTTTCAGTACCAATGAAATGGTAACTTAGAGAAATGGATCAGTATCTCAAGCATTTTAACAAATAATAAGAAAGTACTTTGCGTGGTGGCAGAGCTCTTACCTCTTCCCACCTCATCTTGTGTTAAAAGTATGTCAGTCTACGGGCTGGAGGTATATAACTCAGCACAGCTTTTGCCTAGCATGCAGGAGGCCCTAGGTTCAAAGCCCATCTCACAAAAGAAAAACAAATATACATCAGTCTGTAGCTCACCGGAAATAATCACTTAACCAATGCCTGTTATTTTTCAGCTACTTTGCTAAAGACTTACTACCTTGTGGTTTGTTTCAGAGTTCAAGAACTGCTTTTAACACATTTTCATTCATTAGCCATTATGTATTTTAATATTAATAAAGTCTTTAAACAGCAAATATAAATATTAAAGAAACTTCTCATCTTTTTTTTAATATATATATATATATTTTTTGAAACGGGGATTGAACTCAGGGACACTCGGCCACTGAGCCACATCCCCAACCCTATTTTGTATTTTATTTAGAGACAGGGTCTGACCAAGTTGCTTAGGGCCTCGCTAAGTTGCTGAGGCTGGCTTTGAACTCGTGATCCTCCTGCCTCAGCCTCCCGAGTCACTGGGATTACAGGCGCACACTGTGCCCGGCTTTTTAATATTTTTAGTTGTAGAGGGACACAATACCTTTATTTATTTTTATGTGGTGCTGAGGATCGAACCCAGGGCCTCACATGTGCTAGGCAAGCACTCTACCACTGAGCCGCAACCCCAGCCCTGAAACTTCTTATCTTCATTGAAGTAATTTTCATGTAGCCCCAAATATATATATATAAAACTCATGAGAAAGCTATGAGCCTCTTCCAACACAGTATTGTCATGTTGTCAGCAAATACATATGTTGAATTAATTAATGTAACTTAATGATTATGACAGTGTAAGTGATATGATGACAGTGATATATTTATCAGTATGATAAATATATAGTTCATTTTAAGTAAGATTTTTATTTGCCCATGGCCTTGTCTTTTTAAGTCTATAATTTGGCTAGTATAATTTGGGTTATACTGCACTAATTTTTATGACTAAGCTAGGTTTTTAAATTTCTCACATGGACTTTTTATGTGTGTGTTTGTGTTACTGGGACTCAAACCCAGGAACTTTCTACCATGAAGCTACATCCCCAGCTCATTTAATTTTTTATTTTGAGGTGGGGTCTCGCTAAGTTAACCAGGCTGGCCTGGAACTTTTGATCCTCCTCCCTCAGCCTCAGATTACAGGTGTGCACCACCATGCTTAGCTTCAAACTTATGGATAGCCTACTCTCCAATGGATGCCACATTGCAGATATTGATATCAGTCACTTAGAAACTTGGTTGAGGATGAGGCATTGGTTCTGATCTAAATGATGTAAGGATTTGGTGGTATATGAATTTTCTCCTACCGAAATGCAAACTCACACTGCAAATCAAGGTTTCATTTCATTCTATTTTTTTAAATTGTTGATGGACCTTTATTTTATTCATTTATTTGTATGTGGTGCTGAGAATCAAACCCAGTGCCTCACACATTCTAGGCAAGCGTTCTATCACTGAGCCACAACCTCAGCCCCTCATTCTATTTTTAAAAACAACAGACTTCAGCAACCCTGGAGGCTAAGGTGGGAGGATTGCAAGTTTGAGGCCAACCTCAACAACTTAGCAAGGCCCTAAGAAACTTAGGGAGACCCTGTCTCAAAATAAAAATATATAAAGGGCAGTGGATATAGCTTGGTGATTAAGTACCCCTGGGCTTAATCCCCAATACCAGAAAACAAAGATGAAAAAATCTCTAGTAGTTGCTCTTTGTCTCAATCTTTATTGGCAGAAATGTTCTCCAAGCTTTTTTTTATACTAATGATTGTGTATTTTGAGAAAGGTTGATTCATTTTAAAAATATAGGGATAAAACTCACTTTGCTTTTAAAAATGTACAAGAGAGTTTTTATGGTGTTTGTCTTTTTCAACAGCTTAATGAATGAAGTGGTTCATACTTCTCCAACTATAGGAAGCAATGTTGAAGAAATAGTTGTAAAGAATACTCATTTTCTTATGTGGGATATTGGTGGTCAAGAGTCACTGCGATCATCTTGGAACACATATTACTCAAACACAGAGGTATGCCAAGAGTACTTTTGAATTTGAATTAGAGAAAGAAAGAAACAGAAAATAGAATGAAATTAGGAATATTGGCAGTTGTCTTTTAATAAGATTTTTTTGTGTGAAGAATTCAGATTTTTAAATAGAAAATACAAGTAAAAGGATATTGGGAACCCGGCGCGGTGGCGCACACCTGTAATCCCAGGGACTCGGGAGGCTGAGGCAGGAGGATCGCAAGTTCAAAGCCAGCCTCAGCAACTTAGTGAGGCCCTAAGCAACTCAGTGAGGCCCTAAGAAACTCAGTGAGACCCTGTCTCTAAAAGACAAAATAGGGCTGGGGATGTGGCTCAGTGGTGGAGTGTCCCTGGGTTCAATCCCAAGTACCAAAAAAAAAAAAAGAATATTGGGAATGATTATTTGTTGAGTGCCTACTGTTGGCTAGGCTCTCTCAGTTTATTCTTACAGTAATACTGTAATATCTCCAATTGTTGGAGAAATATAACATTAGGAGAAATTATATAACTTTCCCCAAATCTTGCAAAAATAAAAGAGGGTCTAATTAGGGGAAGAATAAATATTTTAAGTGTAATTTAGCATAAGATTTTCAAATAAAATCAGATGAGTATTTAAAATTTTGGTGAGACTGTATTGTAATGTTAAAAAAAAAAAAGAAATGATGGGTTTGCAGCCATCCCTCAGAGTTCTTTATCACTTATTTAATTATTTTATTACTTCAAAGCCAGCCTGGGAACAAATCTGGAATATCTCCTGTCTCTGCTTTATTTCTTCTTAGAGGCCAAGTTTTTATTAATGTTGTTGTTTTAAGGTCATGCAGTGCTGTTGAGAGGTTCGTCTTTGGCAGTACTAGTGTACAGTTGCATCCATGTAATTTTTCTTTGCAAAGAGGTATCCCTGAGCAATTATTTTCTAAAATGAAAGCTTTGAAAAATTGGAGTTGGGAGAAAATGAAATGCAAGGAATTTTTGGTGTGCATGTTGCCTTTTTAAGTAAGAAATATATTCTTCTAGATTTATATCCTAATATCATAAGTGTATGTGTGCATATATTCTGATGCAGTGTATAAGTAGTAAACCAGGAAGACATATCTCAACTATTCAGCAGTTGTGGTAGTACTTACTTTATTTGGGTCTAGTGGGGAGAGACAGAAGAGAAGAACAGCAAATAGCAAATACAGTTATAGGTTAGCTTAATATATATTTGTACATTAAGTAACATTGTGAAGCTAGACTATATTAGAGAGTATGTGAAGAACATTTTAGCATATAACTTATTTCAGCAGCATAAATACTTTTTCCAAAGCTCAGTTAAATCCAGCTGTGAAAAGAACAGTTCATCTTTGAGTGATAGTTCAAAGTTGATCTTAGCTCTTTCGAGAGTACTTCAAACATTTCAGAAGGGTAGTTTTTGAAATTGCTGAAACTCTAGAAGACTGTACTTTAGTCCTGAAAAAGGTATGTTATTACTGATACCAAATGCATGAAATGTTCTATCAATAACCTGTTTCTATGAGAATATCAAAATTACTATGAAAAGTAAAGGCCTTTGTTGCATACCACATGACACCTAGCATTTGCACTCTTAAATTTCAGATATGAATCTTCTCTGTGTGCTGTTTTTCTAACCACTTTGTTGACTCTTGTCATCTGCTTTTTGAAAATTCTTTGCACTGAGATGACATCCAAAAGCTACATTATAATCTAAGGAGTTACAGGTGTTGATTAATTCCTGGTACCCTCCTCTCATTAACTCCCGTGTAATTCTCAGTATTCTATCCATTCTTCCTTTGCTGTGTTTCTTTCTCTTTGCTTTGTCCCTTTCTAAGCCCTTCTCAGTTTATATTCAGATTTACCTAATTGTCTCTCCCCGGTTTTATGGTCATCTCTGTCTATATTATTTTAGATCACCACTCTACTATATGTAATATTTAGCACCACATATTCTTATTTTTTAAACCTATATTCTGTATAAGGTGTTTGAACTAGAGGCCTTTTCTTACTATCTCGGCATGTTTTTATTTAGCAAAGTTTCTTTGTTTTTATTTTTTATTTGAAGTTTCTTGTATTTTAGTTTGCAAGACGAACTTTTTTCATGTACACCTTCACCAACAGATTACTCCAGTTGTCCTGGCTCTCTTGCCTTTCTCTCATCTCACCTGCATGTTCTTTTAGCATATTAACAACAGTGTATATAGTTTAGCACTTTATTTGTATGTGGTACTGAATGGAACCCAGGGTTTCACACATGCTAGGCAAATGATATATGAATGATGTCCATCCACAACCCCCTTAAAAAACTTAAATTTTGAGACTGGATCTTGCAGTTTGAACTTGAGATCCTCTTGCCTCAGCCTCTGGAGTAGCTGTAATTATAGGATGCGAACCTTCCCAATGCATTAGTGGTTTGTTTTCTTTTTAATGTGTTTGTCTTTTTCTTTGCAATAAAATGGGAGACTCTCATAAATAAGTAACCAATTATTGGTTTAGTAAATGAATAATATGGACTAGTGTTTTAGTGAAAGTAAATTGTTTCTTTTTATAATACTTTTTATTCACATTTAAAAACATTATTGCCTAGTATGTATTCAATCAACACTTTAACAAATAAACTTGGTCACAGTTTTTGTTGATTGTAGTTATCAGTTATCTTGTTATTAACATTTAATACTCTAAGCTCCTTGGGATTAAAAAAAGTGCTACATTTTATAAGAATGATGATGCTGTGTGAAGAAAATACTTACATCACTTAAGTATCTTTGAAAACTACATCACATTCAGTTTTTCTTTTTTTTTAAATTGTTTTCTAGTTCATCATTCTTGTTGTTGATAGCATCGACAGGGAACGACTAGCTATTACAAAAGAAGAATTATATAGAATGTTGGCTCATGAGGTAAGTTTTGAAAACAAATCTTTAAAAACTAATGGAGTCAGGTCTCTGTACATGAATTTTGCTTTTTTACAAAGATTAGTGTGTGATATTCGTTATTTCATCAACAGTAAAACTTTATATTTTGAAAAAAATTATTTTTAGATATACATGACAGTAGAATGTATTTTGGCATCTTGTACATACATATATAGATTATAACTTGCTCTGATTAGGATCCCATTTTTGTGGTTGTACAAGGTGGGGAGTTACTCTGGGTGTGTATTCAAATACAAGTCTAGGAAAGTTATGTCTGATTATTTCTACTGTCCTTCCTCTTCCCCCCCTTCTCTTTATTCTTCATTGTCTAATCAAATTGACTTCTATTCTTGCACTCCCCACCCTCCTTTTTTGTGGGTTAGTATCCACATAGCAAAGAGAACATTTGGCCTTTGGTTTTTGGGAATTGCCTTATTTCACTTAGTGTGATATTCTCCACTTCCATCCATTTACAAGCATATACCATAATTCCATTCTTCTTTATGGCTGAGTAATATTCCATTGTGTATATTTATCACATATTCTTTATCCATTCATCTGTCGAAGGACACAGGTTGTTACATAATGCCTAGGCTATTGTGAATTTTGTTGCTATAAGCATTGATGTGGCTGTGTCACTGTAGTATGCTGATTTTAAGTCCTTTGGGTATAGACTAAGGAGTTGGATAACTGAGTCAAATGGTAGTTCCCTTCCAAGTTTTCTAAGGAATCTCCATACTGCTTTCCAGAGTGGTTGCACCAATTTGCAGTCTCACCAGCAATGTATGAAAGTATCATTCTCCCCACATCCTCACGAACATTGATAACTGCCATTCTGGCAGTGAGAGTGAGATAGAATCTCAGTGTAATTTGCATTTCTTTAATTGTTAATGGTGTTGATCATTTGTTCATATTTTTTTTGACCATTCTATTTCTTCTGTGAAGTGCTTGTTCAGTTCTTTTGCCCATTTATTGATTGGGTTATTTGGGTGGGGAGTGTTAGGTTTTTTAAGTTCTTTTTGTATCCTGGAGATTAACACTTCATCTGAGGTGCAGGTGGTAAAGATTTTCTCCCAGTTTGTAGACTCTCTCTTCACATTTTTGATTGTTTCCTTTGTTGTAAAGAAGCTTTTTAGTTTGATACCGTCCCATTTATTGATTCTTGATTTTACTTCTTGCGCTATAGAAGTCTTATTGAGGAAGTTGGTTCTTAAGCCAACGTGATGAAGAATTGGGCCTACTTTTTCTTTCAGTAGGCACAGGGTCTCTGATCTAATGCCTTTATTTGGGGCAGGGGGCGTTGGAGGAGTATACTGGGAATAGAACTCAGGGGCATCTGACCACTGAGCCACATCCCCAGCCCTATTTTGTATTTTATTTAGCAGGATCTCACTGAGTTGCTTAGTGCCTCGATTTTCCTGGGGCTGACTTTGAACACCTGATCCTCCTACCTCAGCTTCCCAGGCCTCTGGGATTACATGTGTGTACCACCAAGCCCATCTGTATATTTTATTTTTAATTTAACTCTTTTTGCCCCAAAATAAAAAAATAACTTTTAACTCTTTATGTTAATCTTTCTTTGTTAGACTGAGCCATTAAATTATGATTGAGATTATTTTTATTTCAGTAAAATTTTAAAATTCATTATTAGTGCCTGATCATTTTAAAGTAGGAGCATTTCATTATAACTATCCCAATGGGTATATTTTTCACTCTTCATTATTTTAGTTTGACTAATAATATCTCAAATAATAGGGTTTTTTAAATTTATTGCAGGATTTAAGGAAGGCTGCAGTCCTTATCTTTGCAAATAAACAGGATATGAAAGGGTGTATGACAGCAGCTGAAATCTCTAAATACCTCACCCTTAGTTCAATTAAGGATCATCCATGGCACATTCAGTCCTGCTGTGCTTTAACAGGAGAAGGGTAAGTGTTAATAAACCTGAGGGGAGATATGGGTTCTTTCAACTTTCTTAGGCAAACCTGTTTCCTTCTTGGATCTTTGTTTCTTTTATTGTTCTTAATTCAAAGTGGTTTTTATATTGTATCTCAGACTTAGAGGGTTAAATAATTTTACAACTTTTTTTGTAAATAAATTTACAACTTTTTAAAAAGTTGTAAATAAAATTACAACTTTTTTATAATCTTTAATGTAAATGTTTAGACAAAACAATAATTTTATTTATTTATTTATTTATTTTTAATACTGGGGATTGAACCCAGGGATTCTTTACCACTGAGGTACATTCCCAGCCCTTTTAATGTTTTTTTTTGAGACAGTATCTAGCTAAGTTGCCCAGGCTGAGCTCAAACTTTGAATCCTCTTGCCTCAAACTACTAATTCACCTGGATTGTAGTTGTGTGTCACCATGTCTGCAAATAATAAATTTTGAATTAAATTTTCACGGTCTAATTTTTTTGTTCATTTTTTACTTTTATAATTTTTTGAGTGAGAGAAAAGTATAATATCACCTGAACATAAAGGAATATTTAATGAAAGTATACAAGTTTAAATCTGCAAGGACTTAAACCTAAACTCCCAGTTTGAAAGTGGATATTAGACCAAGGTGTGTTATACATAGATTACACAGTTTATATCTAGGAACTTATTTTTGTTCATATCAGCCTAACTCCTTATTTTTGTCCTCTTAGAAATGCTTAACGTATAGTAGATGTGCTATAAAAATGCTTTGACCCATGATTTTAAGGCTGGTCTGTAGGTATTTTTCTTTTGTACTTTAGTAGTTTTAGTTAAAGGGGAGAAGGATATTGGTAGTCTTCATGGCAAAACTGCCAAAGCTGTGTCTTTAAGATGAAAGTAAAGCAATTTCAACCAATAATAATTTAAGATCATTTTAAGTGAATCTTCCATTAAAAATTCCACTTCATACATGGTGTTGAATGTTGTCACTGAAATATATAGATAATGTAGTAATGATCTTTAGATAAGACTTAAAATTGAGTATGCATTTCAATTGTTAAGCATCAAGTTTTTCATTTTAAAAATACTTCTTTCTTTGTGTAGGTTATGCCAAGGTCTAGAGTGGATGACTTCCCGGATTGGCGTGAGATAACTTTTTAGCTTGAAAGAGACTGCTCTATTTATTCTAAGACATGAACATTTTTCCTAGTACCTTTGGCTGCTGAGGCAGCAGCATGTTTAATTTATAACAACACAAACCTCTATGAGCAACACTTGAATCAAGTGCAGCTGAACTGGAACATAAAAGATTTTTTCTTAACTTTTTTTAAATGCACTAATCTTCAGTTGGATGAACATAATGTATAACTGTTTTCAGCAACAGAACTCTTCTGACTGCTTATTCTAATTATTCAGTGACTGCCTTGTAAAAAATGTTTGTCATATGTTTAATGTTTTCAGAAGTATTGTTATAACCTTTATGACCAATTTCTTTCCATTCATGACAACCACTCCCTTCTCCCAGGTTTGACAGAGTTTTAGTGGAAAATATCAGGTACTACTTCCAAATTTCTCCAGCACTAAATATTTGTTCTCTCTATAAATCATTTATCTTTTTGACAGAATTTATTCTAAAGAAATAAATCTGCCTAGAAGATACATATAAGAAAGATTAAACATCATGAATATTTGCCTTTAAACTTCCCTCACGTATTGCATTTCATGGAATAATTGTAAGTTGCTATTAGCATGGAAATTAAGTAGACTATTAATTTATGTAAAGGAATTGAGTTCACTTTTCTGGTCACAACATTTGGTAAGAAGTAATCCAGGTAAAATATTTATTTGAAAGCCTGGCATGGATGGTAAATACTGTTGGGTTGATCTGGTATTTTAGGAATGTCACATTATTCACTGTATATATAATAATCAGAAATTATTAAAGCATTACCAGCTCTAAAATTAAATGACACCTGGATCTATTTTACTATCAATTTGCAATCAACTCTCTTATCAGCAAAATTTCAGCTATTATTTGAAGAGACACCACATCTGCTTTTAACAGTAGCTAAAGCAGAAGTATGAACATTCTTTTTTCTTTCTTAAAATTTGATACAGTGTCTGTCAGCATTTTTGCCACCAGCAGAATATTAAAAAACAGTGGGACTTTCTTTAAACATTCTTGAGAATGTTGTAGGGGGTAGCCTTGAAACAGTTGCCATCTTTGAGTTAAATATACTTCATGTCCTAAAATCTTATAGGAAGCTGCTAAATTTAATCCTAGCTTTATAGTATTACTGCAGTACTCGAAGTTAATATTTTTAACACCATAAAAATTCAAAAATCAAAGTGAAGGAAAAGTCATAATCTATCAGAAGTTTATTGGATAGCATTTAAAAGTTTTTGAGGCAGTTGTCTAATATGAAAATCTCAGCATTGCATGTTTTAAATTAAGAGGGAGGACAGAAATTTTAATTTCAATTTTTTTAATTTCCAATGTGTGATTTTGCTCTAAAGAAAGGTATAGAGTATATTTAGAGAAAAATATTCTTGCAGTATTTTTTTCTTTTGGATCAAAAATAAGATTCAGTGTTCATAAGAATATCAAAATATCTGTTCTAAAGTGGTATTTTTATTTTAATATTTTATTTGTAAATGAATTTAAATTTTGCTGTTTTCAGGTATACTTAGTTTACTATCTTGAGATGTATTAATTTAGTTAAATTTGGTAACCCTTCTGGTTTGTTTAGTGGTAGCATGACCTTGAATAGAACAATGGCCAAGAGAAACTCTCTGGACTTTGGAAAATAGTTAACTTTATTTTGAGTCTTTTAATTAATGATTCTATACCAAGTAGTGGTTTAGTTTAGTTTAGTTTTTAATATAACCCATAATCAAGAACATGTGAGAAAAGCAGATATAAATCAATACAGATGTTTTGTGGTGTGTGTGTGTGTGTGTGTGTGTGTGTGTGTGTGTGTGAGAGAGAGAGAGAGAGAGAGAGAGAGAGAGAGAGAGAGAAGGTGATGGAGGGAGATGGGAATTAAGAAAATATCTTTTACCTAAAGCACACTTTGCCTGAATTTCTACTTGGTTTTATTGTTTACCATAAGTACTAAGGAATAATTCTCAAGTCTATCCTGAGAAAAAGTGTATTTAGTACTCCAGTATTCTTCTTATGAAATAATTATCCGCCTTCTTGTATTCAATAAGATTGGCTGGCTCAGTTTTATTCTATCAAATTACATGGTTATTTTTTATATTACCACATCAGCATTATACTGAAAGTGTTTTTAATAGTTGATTGTATTTTGTCAAACAGCTGTACTAGTAGAGTCTCAGATTTACTCTTTAATTTTCTAAAAAATTTTTTAAAACCATTTTGTTATTTTTGGATTAGAAGTGACTTATGTTAGCTGTTTGTTGAGGATGAAGTCATCATTCAAGTAGACTTTGTGCCAATGATTGGGGAAAGTTCAATTAGAAAGTTCATACAAGACTTTTAAAAAGGTTTTCATCAGATCTTTCCTCTCAAAATAGTATAAAAACTGATCATCCTTTACTCCAAGAGAATGTCTTGACCTAAGCAAGTATACTCACTATACTTAATACTGAAGCATGGATTTTATTCATTCTAAATCAGCCAACAGATATTATTTGAAAAATGTAAATTTGTGATTAGTGCCTTTCATATTTTGAGATAAGTTCTTAATCTTGTACTATACCTGTTCTTTGGAAGTCTGATTAGCAACTAATTCAACAAGGGAATAATCTGAGTTTTACCCTTTCTGTCAGATCCACATATTGCCTAGCAAAGTTTCTAGTAAGTGGAAAGCAAGAAACTCAACTCATATTACCTTCAGGAGATTATTCTGCATTTTATTTTTAATTGGAGGATAAAGAATTTAAAGGTTTTTGTTGTTGTTGCTGTTTTAGTTATAGATGGACATAATACCTTTTTTTAAAAAAAATTTTATACGGGGCTGAGGATCGAACCCAGTGCCTCACACATGCGAGGCAAACACTCTACCACTGAGCCCCAGCCCCAAAGAATTTAAATTTTAATCAGAATCTTTTTATTATGTTAAGATTGAAATGTACTTGCCCTTCCCAGTTCAAATGTGGCATCCTTAATTCACTTTTTTGTTGTACTCTTTGTCTTTAAATTTATCATACTTATTGAAACTCATCTGAGAATTCTTAGAATTAACTGTCCTTTTTGTAAGGAAATATACTGAATGTTGTTAATGTAATTTAATTTCTTAAAACCTGAAATATTTATATATATATATGTATTATATACATAAAATCTATTGAAACTGAGGATTCAATATGTAATTTTTGCTTTTAGGTTCTTGTGCTAGTATGCTTAAAGGTATATTTTATACTACATTCATTAGAGGAAAGATAATACAAGTTGCAGTGCTGAAAATTTTTAAGTGGCACTACCCCTATAGCCACAATCACTTTGATTAAGCATAATTTAACTTTCAGTATCTATAGACTAAAGAGAGAATAATTATTTTCCTATGGAAACCTTGAGAAATATAGGGAATGCCATTAACACTAGCCTCTAAAGAGCCTTGGAATGCTCAAAGCAAAGAAAATTTTGAAGAAAACAATAAAATCTTTTTTGTTTTTTTAGAAGTCTTTTTGGTCTAGTGTTCTAGGAGAAATTATAGATGAAATTGTTTCTGAATAGCGCTCATTTAATTCATTACTCTATACACCATACTTTAGAAAATGTACTGGTACTGTACCTATCTGTAGATGTATAAGTTTTATTGACATTTCTCTTGGAAGACCAACTTTTATGAGTCTTAATTTTTTACCTATGGCTTTGGAACCAAAAACTTTGTATCAAATTTCAATTCCAAAACATTTTGTCAGGATAAAGTCCCTTCAAGATTCAGCAAGGTATCCTGTATCTAGTAGAACATTGTACTGGCTGTCAAAAGTAATAGATTTGAATCTATTATTTATATTTTTTAAAGCCCCAAATAGGAAAGTCCATGTAGTATGAAATTATACTCATTCATTATTTGATTACTGCCCCCCATTGTCACTTCATTTATTATCTGAATACAAACAAATAGGAAATACAAATAGGAAAGTACCAATTGATAACTACTATTCAACTTGAATTAATGGCTAATGATAATACAAAAGAGAAAACATCCGTATCACATAAAAAATGATATTATCCTGCTTAAAAAGCAACAGTGTATGTTAGAAATACCTTCTTCTGGAAAGCTCATTTTCCTGTCTTTACTAATTGGTTGGAAGTAGTTAGTTCAGTTTATTGCCTTTAAATGTCACCCAAAACTATAGTTCTGTTTGACTTTTGAGTATTGAAAGTATACTGTAGCCAGACTTTCATTATTTTACAAATGTCTGCCTAAATTTGAAACTTCTGTATTCAAGGTTAGGTTTTTTAGTAGTGTTTCATCCTTACTCATTGAATATGACTGTGAAGACTGAAACCCAAAAGCCAGGCTCCTCCTCAAAAAATGTATATTTTAAGAAGTTTTAGTAATCAAAGCTATTTTAAAGAAGGTCAATGTGAAAAATATGTCCAACGACTCCATTTTAAATTTAGGGGGGAAAATGTGTTCAGGTGGCCTAAAGTCAGCTTTAAATGTATGTGCTTTGATGAATTGTTTGGGGAATGTTAATTTGAATGCGTATAGTATACTTTTAGGAACAAATTCAGAATATTTGAAATTAAAGATAAAATCTTCAAAATGATATTAGATAAGAAAATGTGAATAGAAGAATGAATTTCTCCCCCTCCTCCCATTTAAGGCACTTACAAATTACTAGAAAATATATTGTATTTTACTGTAGAACTAGTTGACCTATATTTTTTTTAATGTCACCAGAAAACATTGAAGACTGATTAGGTTTTCAGATTTTGGAACTGTAGTCACATACAGGCATATTTGGCTCCCCCTGCCCTGCCCCCCTTAACCAGTAATCTCAGTGTTCTCATGAAAATGCAGAAATAATAAAATGTGCTGTGCATAGCTTTTAGAATAGAAAACAAAGTTCTCCCTGGGCTCAGTGGCAGAAGGTTCATAAATTCAAGGCCAGCCAGCAACTTGATAAGGCCCTAAGTGACTTAGCAAGACCATCTAAGAATAAAAATAAAAAATACTGAGGATGTCGCTCAGTGGTTAAGTGCCCCTGGGTTCAGTCCCCAGTACCAAGAAAAAGAAAGAAAAACAAAAGAAGAAAGAAAGAAAAGAAAAGGGGAGCAGTTCTGAAAGAATGGAAATGGAAATGTTCTCTTGCACAAACTTGTACAATTTTAATTAAAAAGTTACCTCATTTTTCAATCCACAAGGTGCTTTGCTCAAGTTTGTGGGATGTTACACCATCCCATAAATACCCCCTTCACCCAAACTGTATTTGAGATATGCAAAATTCACAACTGAGGAATCGTATTCCTTGGAGATTTTTAGTTTATTCTTAATTATTTACCACCAGCAGGACTAGCATGATATATCAGATTCACAAACAGTTTTCATTAAAGCAAATGAGCCAATGTTTATTTAGTATTTGATTATTTAAATAGAATAAGGGAAAGGAAAAATCCTTTAATTTGATTGGTTGTAGTATACTGTGAATATATTTCCATCAATATTGGTTAAAATAGCAAATGACTATCATTCGATCTCAGTTGTGTATGATTTCTTTGCACATTTTATTCCTATTCATGAAAGACTATAATCATTTTAATCTTATATTTTCCCTCAGGAAATTCAGGGACTATGAAACCCCTCTTTTATTCTCTTGGAGTAAACTTTCAGTATGGGTTATGAAAATTTTTAATTTTGATTTTTAAAAAGTTTAGCTGCTGTTTCATTGAAAGTGTGAAATGATGGTTATTTTTTTTCCAGTTATTGCATAGTTATAAACTTTGTCGTGTTCATCTATTCCACAGAGCATAGTTTAAAAAAAAAAAAAAACAACTAAAAGCAGTTTTAGCCTTGTTCTTGCACTTATCAGAGTATAATTATTATAATCACACATTGCCATCTTAACATAAATTGGTGCTTTAGAGCATTAAAGAGGAAGCATTAGGTCCTGTATTCAGTATACTTCTTGCCTCAGAATGTACAACTACATTAAAATGTGTGTATTTGTTTTTATGTTCTTTTCTTAAAATTTAAATTGTTTCCATCAAGGTTCAAGCTTTCTGGTAAAGCTCTAACAGTATATCTTAGCTAATCAGCCTACTTTAATACAAATGATATTATAAGGTCAAAATTGTGAGTCAGATCTCTCTGTGGATCCCCTGCTGTAGTTCAGAGGAAAGGAAAAATGTCTCACACCACAAACTGTTCTGAACCCTAATCAAGCAACTGAATTGTATGCCATTGATTCAGGATTATAAGCATTAACCAAGAAAATGGCAAAGCTAATTAATGATTCATATCATTACTTCCTGCAAATGGTTCAAAGCATGTTCTTCTGATGGTGGGTTGTTTAAGACATGTTTTTGTCATTTTAATACTTCATTACTATTGTGAAATGCATTTTATATGTTAAGTTCAGGTGGCTAGTTCTCATGATTTTTTTATTTCTACAATTATGTTATAATGAGTTGCTTGCATGCCAACTTATCCAAGTTAAAGGATGCTGTTTGCTCTGGAATGTTCATTTTTTGAACAGGTTTTGGGTCATTTGCAATCATGGTGCAATAGTGTAACATTCATTTGTTTTCAGTCAACAGTTTTATTTTTGTCATAATAAATAATTACTTTTCCAATATGAAGTGAACACAGTGTTTTCTTTTAATGATGAAACATGTTTTAACATTACTTTTGTTGGAAGTTATAGAAATCCATCTAAGCTCACAAAGGGTGAATTTTATTAAAAAAGTCACATGGTAAGGAATCATGAAACCCAAAGTCAGATTTCTAGATTTCCAGAACAGACTGGAACCAGACTGCAACACTGAGGAGAAACCAGGAAGTTACCCTTTTCTCCTGCGTATCTCTTTCTCAGTCTTCCAACTGGTTTTGTTTCCTGGTCCACATGGTAGACAATGTCTTAAGTTTATCTTTGTGTAAGGAAGAAATCAGACTATTGTTAGATTCTTAGATGCAATTCCATATTCCCCAGGAAAATTCATCATTAGCTGGCATTGAGTTAGTTACCCTCTATCCAAACAAGTGGCTAAGTGGATGGTACATTCATCAGTGAAGGAGAATCCCTGGGGAAGGAAGTCCAGGTGGATGTTTATACTCTGTTATGGGATGTGATCAGGATCATCTACAATTTTTTTTTTTTTTTGGAACTGGGGATTGAACTCAGGGGCACTCGGCCACTGAGCCACATCCCCAGTCCTATTTTGTATTTTATTTAGAGACAGGGTCTCACTTTTATTTAGAGACAAGGTGCTTAGCACCTTGCCCTTGCTGAGGCTGGCTTTGAACTTACAATCCTCCTGCCTCAGCCTCCAGAGCTGCTGGGATTACAGGCGTGCACCACCATGCCCAGCTAGGATCATCTACACTTTGTGTCTACTTGGGTTAACGTTCTTTAAAAAGTTGAGGGCTTGTGGCACATGCATGTAATCTCAGCAACTCTTGAGGGTGAGGCAGGAGGATTGCAGGTTCAAAGCCAGCCTCAGCAACTTAAGGGGATCCTGCCTAAAGTAAAAAAGGACTGGGGATATAGCTCAGTGTAAAGTATCCCTCAGTTCAATTCCTAGTACTGGGGGGGAAAGGGGAGTTCATTTCTTTCTATTACTGAATAATGTTCCATCCTATGGATGTATCATAATTTGCTTATCCATTCACATGGTGGTGGAAATTTGAGTTGTTTTTACAAATAAAGCTGCCAGAACATTCATACATAAAATCTTTATGTAAAAATTTGCTTTCATTTTTCATTGTACTGGAGACTGGGTCATAATGTAAATGTACATTGAATTCTTAGGGCAATGCAAACTTTTCCAAAGTTGGTTGTACATTTTACATTTCCACTATTGGTGCATAAGCGTTCTGGTTGCTCCATGATGTCAACAATTGACTGGTTGTTCTTTGATTTTAGACATCCTCATAGGTGCCTCGTTGTGGCTTTAATGTGAATTTCTCTAAGGGTTCAAGATGGAATTTTTGTACACACACACACATATTTTGTAGCTGGGCACGATACCTTTATTTTATTTATTTTTATATGGTGCTGAGGATCGAACCCAGTGCCTCACACATTCTAAGCAAGCATTCTACTGCTGAGCTCCAGATCCAACCCAGTCATTTCATATGCTTATTTGTCATTCTTACACACTCAGGAAGTATTCACATCTTTTACTTTTTTTTTTTTTCCCTGTACAAGGGATTGAACCCAGGGACACTTGACCACTGAGCCACATCCCCAGCCCTTTTTTGTATTTTATTTACAGACAGGGCCTCACTGAGTTGCTTAGTGCCTTGATTTTGCTGAGACTGACTTTGAACTCAAGATCCTCCTTCCTCAGCCTCCTGAGCTGCTAGGATTACAGGTGTGCACAACCTCACCCTGCTCTTTTACTTATTTTTAAATTGGTTTTTATTTTGAGTTTCAAGAATTGTTTATTGATTTTTATTAGTACTTAGAATGCCTGTTTTCTCTAATATATTCTTATTTTATTGTTTTACTGGTGCACAATAATCATACAGAATAGAGGTTTTCATCGTGACATGTTCATAACTTGCACATGACATAATTTGGTTAATTTCATTTCCCAGTAGCTCCCCTTGCCCTCCTGTTCCTCCCCTGGTCCCCTTCTACCCCGTTGGTACTGCCCCCCCCCCCCGCCATTTTTCCTTTTGGTGGTACTCAGTACCACCAGGGGGACTCTACCATTGAGCTGCATCCCCACCCCTTTTAATTCTTTTGAGACAGATTATTGCTAAGGTGCCAAGGCTGGCCTTAAACTTGTGATATTCCTGGCTCAGCCTCCAGAGTAGCTGGGATACAGGCATGTACCACCATGTCCAGCTCCTTTATAATTTCATGAGATTCCCCCTGCTTTTTTTACCCCTTTTTTCCTTTATAACTTCCACATATGCACCAATTTACAGTCCCACTTGCAACGCATGAGAGTACTTATCTCCCCACATCCTCACCAACATTTATTGTTACTTGTGTACTTTTAAAAAAATATATTTTTAGCTATAGATGGACACAACATTTTATTTATTTACTTTTATGTGGTGCTGAAGATTGAACCCAGTGCCTCTCATGTGCGAGGCAAGCATTCTACCACTGAGCCACAATCCAGCCCGTTACTTGTATTCTTAATAGTTGCCATTTCTGATTGGAGTGCGATGGAATCTCAGTGTAGTTTTAATTAGCATTTCTCTAATTGCTAGAGATGTTGAACATTTTTTCATATATTTTTTGACCAGATATATTTCTTCTGTGAAGTGCTTGTTCAGTTCCTTTGCCCATGTATTGATTGGGTTATTTATTTTTTTGGTGTTAAGTTTTTTGAGTACTTTGTATAACATGGAGGTTAATGCTCTGAGTTGCAGGTGGTAAAGATTTTCTCCCATTCTGTAGGCTCTTTTTTTTCACATTATTGTTTCCTTTGCTGTGAAGAAGCTTTTTAGTTTGATACCTTCCCATTTATTGATTCTTGATTTTAGTTCTTGCACTTTAGGAGTCTTGCTGAGGAACTAAGTTCCAAAGCCAACATGGTGTAGGTTGGGCCTACTTTTTCTTTTAGTATGCATGGGGTCTCTAGTCTAATGCCTCGGTCCTTGTTCCACTTTGAGTGGAGTTTTGTGCAGGGTGAGAGACAGGGATACGATTTCATTCTACTACATGTGGATTTCCAGTTTTCCCAGCACCATTTGTTGAAGATGCCATCTTTTCTGTAATGTATGTATATGGAGCCTTTGTCTAGTGTGAGGCAACTGTTTTTATGTGGGTATGTCTCTGTCTTCTATTGGTCTGTAGGTTTTTTCTTCAAACTGTTAATTGTTTCTTTTGCTGTAGAGAAGCCTTTTAGTTTGATGCCATTCCATTTATTGATTCTTGGTGTTATTTCCTGAGCTATAGGAGTGTTACTGAGGAAGTTGCTGCCTATGCCAAGATGTTGGGTGGTTCCCCTGTGTTTTCCTCTGGCAGTTGTAAATCTTCTGGTCCTGTTCCTAAGTCAGTGATCAATTTTGAGTTGTCTTTTGTGCAGGTGTGAGTGATGTAGTTTCAGTCTTTTACATATTGATATCGTTTTCCCAGCATCATTTTTTAAAATAGATGAGCTTTTCTCCTATTTTTGGACCTTTGTGAAGAATCAGGTAACTGTAGCTATGTGGAATTCTCTCTGTCTTCTGTTCTATTGGTCTGTGTATTTTAGCTTTAAGTAATTGATCAGATAAGTAATTTGTGGTTACCACCAATCTGTGGCTTACCTTATATTTTCTTAAAAATATATTGTTAAAGCAATTTATATAGTGGGCACCTGTCAAAGATTTACTTAACTCAATATTTAGGGAACCAGCAGATGATGCATCTGACTCAAAGGAGGATACATCTGAAAAATTTGGACCTATTATTTCTGCATGGTAACATTTAACTTTATGGTCTAGGCTTGAATTGATAGTAAGTAGAAAGTCAAACAGAATTATACATTTTTGGCCCCGAAGGTGGTACACATCTGTAATCTCAGTTACACTGAGGCTGAGTAGATGATGTTTAAGTGAACTTGATAGACAGTGCCCTAGCATGATTTGGGGTGTTTTGTTTTGTTTCCTAGTATGATTTTGAAAGGTCATAGTTATCTTTTTGCCATATATCCAAGTATGGCATAATTTTTTTTAATAGGAAAAACTATTTTATTAAAGCACTGGCTCATCAGAATATGAGTCAAAATGAACTTCAGGTAAGGTAGTCAACAGTTAGGAGACAGACCTGTTTTGGTGTCCATGAAGTCTAACGTGAATACTAAGTGGTGCTGAACAAGCTAACTTCAGCGGTTCCAAAACCCACAATAGTTCAGACTAAGCTTGATTACACAGTAGCTTCTGGGAAGCCAAACTACAGAACTCTACAGTTATTTGCTTATTGCCCTCCCTACATTAAATTAAAATTGATTCAGAAAGTGGCCATGTGCCAGCATAGCAGATAGATTTTGATGCATCTTTAGCTAACATGAGTAGTCATTCACCCGAACTTGTGAACCTGTGTAACCTTATGCCTGGCAGGATCTAGACGTTGGGGAGATCATCCTGGATTTTCATTTTATTCCTTTCTCATCATGCTTTAATTTTTTCTTTTATACATTCATAACTTTCATAAAGTGCATAAAAGAGTGTATGCAATTTAGCAAGTAAACTTATATACATCACCACTTCTTACTGCTCTCAATATCCCTAGGAATGAGACCATTTCCTATGGTTATGGTTAACACCCTCATTCAGGAGTACTTGAGGCTATTTCATATGGGGTTAGGGTTGTTACTAATTTTCCCCTAAAACCACAGAATGACCCAAGGACGCATTACTGTAATAAGAAATCTGATGGGAAAAAGAAGCGGCTTTGTGTATTGGGTATTGAACACAGGCCGTGCCATGCAAGGCAAGCACTCACCACTTAGCAGCATCCACAAGTGCCTTTTTAAAATTTAGAGACAGGGTCTCCCTAAATTGCCCAGGTTGGCCTTGAACTTGTGATCTTCCTACCTCACCTCAGCTTCAGAGTAACTGGGATTACAAGTGTGTCCCACTGCCTCAGCCAAAAAAGGAAGATTTGATCTCCCACTCATCTGTTTCCTGGAGCCTGCGACAGTAAGAGTAAAGTTAGAAGAAAATTTGTTCCCCAGTATTAATTGAGCCCCATCTTTGTTCAAACCCTGAGAATACATATAATGGGAAAAATTTCCACGTGGACCTTTCATTTGTGGAATTTACAATGTAGGTGGAGAGGTAAGCAAATTAAAGTCAGAACTGTAACAGACACCAAAGTCCTGTGTTTGCTGGAGGTAAGTTAGTATGGCGGGAGTCATTTCCAACACCCATGAGTTTTGAATAATAGACATATTAAGCATATGTAATCATTTTCCTAAATTAGACATAGTTTTTAGGAGGGAGTAACAGAAGTACAGAAAGAACTACCTGAGAAGTTGAACTTATTTTGGTGGACAATTATCAGTTTATAACTACACATCCATCTGTGAGCAGGGAAGTTTGTGCAGTAATGTTACTTATAAGATTAATAGAACTGGGTTGTGAGTTGAATTGTGTCTCCCCTAAAATTTATGTGTTGAAGTCCTAACCCACAGTACCTCATGATATGACCTTTTTTGGAGACAATCTTTACAGAGATAATCAAGTGGAAATGAGGTCTTTCAGTGGGCCCTAATTCACTGTGACTGGTGTTCTTATGGAAGGGGAAATTTGGACACACAGATATATAGATCGATAAGATGATGAGAAGACAGCACTCTGCAAACCAAGGAAAGTGGCCTGGATCAGATTCTTCTTTCAGACATCAGAATAAAATCCACCCTGCTGATGCTTTGATTTTGGACTTCTGCCACCAGAACTGAGGTTTCTGTTATTGAAGCCACCCAGTTTATGATACTTTGTTTCAGTAGTTGTAGCAAACCAGTACAATTATCATAATAATTTCCAACAATTTCTTTTTCATAAATTTAAGGTCACTTTATTATTATTTTTATTAGAGCATTCTAGTTATACATGGTAGCTGTGTTCATCCCAACAAATTCATGCATGCATAGAATGTGACCCACTCCATTTCAGTCCCCTTCCCTTTCCTCCTCCCTCACTTTTTTCAGTTAGTCACCTTTTTTTTTTTCTCCTTTTTTTTGTACTGAAATTGATTGAACCCAGAGGAGCTATGAACCCCAGCCCTTTTTTAAATTTTTGAGATAGGAACTCACTAATTTGCCTACACTGACCTCAAACTTGTGATCCTCCTGCCTCAGCCTCCAGAGTTGCTGGAATCACAGGCATGTGCCATGGGGCCCAGTTCAACCATCTTTTTTTTGTACTGGGGATTGAACCTAGGGAACTTAATCATGGAGCCATATCCCCAGCCCTTTTTGTTTGTTTGTTTGTTTTTGAGACTAGTTCTCACTAAGTTGCTTAGGGCCTCACTAAGTTTCTAAGGCTGACTTTGAACTTAAAATCCTTGCACTTGGACCTCCTGAGCCGCTGGAATTATAGGCATGCACAACCATGCTGATCCTCAATAATCCTTTTTTTTTTTTTTTTTTTTTTTGCGGTGCTGGGGATTGAACCCAGGGTCTTGTGCTTGTGAGGCAATCACTCTACCAGCTGAGCTATATCCCCAGCCTGAGCCTCAATGACCTTTGAGAGTAAGTCTCTGAGTAAAATGATTTGTTCCAAATTTCTCCAAATGTGGGAGATTCAAACACGATGACTTTTCCTGGTCAGTCTTAACTTTCACTATTCAGTCTTTGGGGAAATCTGTTTCCATGTCCAGTGTATCTGGTTGCAAATGGCAGGAACATTAATGAGAATGCTTTCTCAAACATTTATGAGAAACAACCAGGCACTGTGGTGCACACCTGTAATCCTAGCGGCTCCAGAGGTTGAGGCAGAGGATGGAGAGTTCAAAGCCAGTCTCAGCAACTTAGCAAGACCCTGTCTCTAAATAAAACATAAAAATGAGAAAAACAAGAGGACAGCTTTGATTGTCATAACCAAATCTCAAGGGAAGACAGGCTTTATGGACAACATATCCAGAGATGCAGACACCAAAAGTATCTCATCTCTCCCACTGTGGCAATCACTGCTTTATTCTTTCCTACCATTTGCAGGCTTTTTTCCTTCCTGTGGCAGAGACCCAATTGCCAACAACTAGATTCACATCCCAACAACTTTAAAAACACAGGGAAGAACTTTCCTTCAGCACTGTGATTGGCCCAGAATGGGTCAGGTAGCCCGCTTCTGGCCAGGCAGCAGAAGTATATGCAAATTTGAGCATGAGTGTGGGTGAGTGTATTTGTGTGTGTGGTGGGGAGGGGCAGGGAATTGGTGGAGGCTGAAACCGAATAGAAAAAGATAACCACAATACCATAAGCAGCTACTTTGTGAGCTGGCATCACCCTGCATTCTGCTAATTACCATGTCTCCCACTTACTATCACACACACCAAAAGATGCCCTATGATTCTGTGAATACAGCTTCAGCAGTTTCTACACAATCCTTACCAAAAAGTTATTAAGGATATTATTTCAAAGGTAGATTCAAGGAGCATTTTAGAAAAGCAAAATTCTGACATGGACATATTCATAATTCATGAACTCTTTTGCGTCAGTTGCTTCTAAAATCAATATAAATTTCTTTTCTCACAGAAAAATTGAGAATATAATGAATTTGTAAATGCAATAGTTTGTTACCATGGAGTGGAGACCCAATAAGGTTACAGAGTTGACAAAGAACTATTGAGTAAATGAAGTGATCCAGACAATTTGAAGTATGGTATGCTTAGAGGTAAAGAGAGCAGGCTTTGTGTATCCAAATCATAGCTTTACTACGTTCTAGCTCTGTATAATTTTGTGTTACACTTTGTGCCTCAATTTCTTCAAAAATCTCCGGTTGGCTGGTTACTGAAAGCATTAAATGAGGTATGTCACTTAGAGCAATGCCTAGAACATATTAATTACTAAATAAATTTAATTTATTAATAAATTAAATATATTTATAATTATATGATTAAATAATTATTAATAAAATAATTTATTAATAAATTAATTGTTACTACAATTAGGCAGGTGTTATCCATCTTTGTACCAAAATTCTCATATATTAGCCACATGCCTAATACTGCTAAATGGCTGGACAAGAATTCTAATTCAGGGATTCTGATGGTGAATCCACTGCTTTATTATATTTTCTTGATGACTGATCTGCAGACCACTCAGACACCTGGCTTTTTTGGTCAAAATACATATTATGGGGTCTCTCCTCAGTCTTACTGAGTCTCTAAAGGTGGAGCCCAGGGAGGTTCTACAAGTATCTCTAGGCAATTTGAAAGCACACTGAAGTGAGAGTCTAAAGAAACATTCAGGAGCTTGTCACATGCCTGAATCCCAGCAACTCGGGAGGCTGAGGCAGAAGGATTAGAAGTTGAGGCCAGCCTCTGGCATCATGAGACCCTGTCTCAAAATCAAAAGGCCTGAGGATGTAGCTTGATAGTAGAGAGTCCCTGGACTCAATACCCCATATCAAGCAAGAAAACATGCAGGAATCAATTTAAAATTTTCACTTAAGGAATTGGGTTTGGAATGTAATTTTTCATCATGCTTTAAAACATTTCAGCTATAGTTTCGTTTTGAACTATAGGAAACAAAGTTTAAAAACTCTGTCTCATTTCAGTAGCTTCCTAACTGCATTTGGTCAAAAAGTTTAAAATTCTGACCTGAAACTGAACAAAATTGGTAGAAACAGGGGGTTGGAACAGGGCTATTATCCTAAATCCTTCAAACTGTTTGATGTGCCGGAATCTACTTCAACTTTCCCTTATAATGGGTGGGTATGAAAACAGCCTCTTTGCAGTAAGATTTTGGTTTTAAAAAATGTTCTTGGGATGAAGCTATGTTATTTGCAGGAAAATGAAACTGGAGAACATCATGTTAAGTGAAATATTTTTTCTCACATTTGGAAGCTAGAGAGTAAAAGGAGGGATCATGAAAATAGGAGGGAGATCAGTAGAGTAGAGGACAGGGATGAGAAGAGGGAGAAGGAAAGGGAAAAAAGTTACTGGGCAGCAAAATTGACCAAAGTATGTGTTGTGCATGTATGAATATTTCACAATGATGCCACTTCATAACAGGAAAATAGCTAGGCAACCTGAAAACTAATCGCTTTTCTCTGATCCATCAGAGAATTGAGGTCACAAAGCAAACAGATGCTCCCAAAATGGGGAGACAGATAAGTGTAGGAAATCAATCATCATTTACCAGGAGAAGTCAGCTTCCTCAAGCCATATTTAAAAAGGAGTCTGAGGAAAACAAAAGAAAATAAGACAAAACCAAGGACTATAGGAAACTTCAGCCTCCAACATCACAGCTGCATCAGTGTGTGTGGCCTAAATCCTAACCAGATAAACAAAATTTCACACTGAAAGTCTATCATCTCAGATTCCTTTACAAATACTATGTCTGGCTTTCAATAAAAAGTAACAAGGAGCTGGGCACAGTAGCACACGCCTGTAATCCCAGCAGCTCAGGAGGCTGAGGTAGAAGGATCACAAGTTCAAAGTCAGCCTCAGCAACAGCAGGGTGCTAAGCAATTCAGTGAGACCCTGTCCCTAAATAAAACAAAATAGGGCTGGGTATGTGGCTCAGTGGTCGGGTGCCCATGAGTTCAATTGCCGGTACCAAAAAAAAAGTAACAAGGTGTGATGAAAAGCAAAAACAAAATTAACAGTCTGAAAGCACAAAGCAGGCATCAAAATACACAGCTATGGCACAATTTTTGCAATTATCCTACTATGGATTTGAAACAGCCATGATTGATATGCTAACATGCACACGTATGTAATATTCTGAAAAGCACATACTTTGTAAATAGATGCATTGCAGTTTATGATACTATTTAAAAATAGATATACATTAACTAAGGAAATTTACACAATCTTAAACAGTAAATAATGCAAGTTGAAGCATTAGTAATAAAATACATTATCAGCAATCAGAGGATCTAGGTTTTTATTCTTTCCCTCTCTTTCCTCTTCTTTCCCATCTTGCTGCTTCTCCTCTTCCTTTTGCTCTTCTTCCTCCTCGTTTTTTTTTTTTTTTTTTAAATCTTTTTCTTTCACTCTCTTTCATCCTCTCCTCTTTGCTATATGCTGGGCAAGGGCAAGATTCAGCAAACCCATGACAGAATAAGTTGAAGGATATACTTCTTGGCCTTCTTGTTCTTCTTTTCTTTTTTCTTTCTTTTTTTTTTTTTTTTTTTTTTTTTTTGTCATTTGACATTTACCTAAGAACTCCAGAGGAGTTTAAATGTTTAAATGTAGGTTTAAATGTTTAAATGTTTAAATGTAGGAGTTTAAATGTTTAAATGAAGGGGAATTCAGGTGACTACTGAATGGCACATATACTATCAAAATCTGAGAATTGACTGGATGAATTCAGGATTAGTTACGCAGTGCACAGTGTCAGTGAGATCACCTGTGATATTTGAAAGATTGACCAGTGGGACCAATGAAGTCAAACTTGAGAGACCATAATAGCTATCTATGATTCCCCCTGTCACCACCAAGGCCATGCTGATGTGCTAGAGGTCTGGGCGCGTGTGAGGAGTTGGGAGCAGGGTTGGAGCTCTGCATTTGCAAGTGGCAAAGCCTTTGAGACCAGGTAGAGCCACAAATTTGAGGAGGTATAAAAAGTCAACTTGATACATGTTTCACCCACAGATTTTTAAAAAGTGATTTTTGAAATAAGTAATTTTTTTCTGTGATCAAATCTGATATAATAATATAAAGAAAAATACATAAACCTCTCAAAACTCCATCTCCCTTTTGAAACCAGAGTATCTAGAAGTGAATTATTTCCTACCCAGTTAGTGTGTGTCCTCTAGATGGCAGAATAGGATTTCATTTTGTTCTGTTGAAGCCTTTTGGCTATTGAATTAGAGATTTGCCATTGTACAAAGTTTTTAGTTATTTAGTAATGTTTTCAAACTATTATACAAATATCACCTCATCAATCCAATGCCACAGGAAATAGAAGCCATGATCTATTCCTAAAAAAATCTAAATAATGAATTTTTTAAAAAATGCAGTATGTTTGATGGGCTGGATTTGCTATAAAAGTCGGGTATCCCTATCCAAAATCCTTGGAATCAGAAGTGATTTGTATTTCAGAATTTTCGAATTTTGAAATATTTGCATATACATAATGAGATATCTTGGATCTAAACATAAAATTTATTTATATTTCATACACACTTTTATATAGCCTGTGTATTGTATAATATTTTTAGTGCGTTTGCATTTTTTTAATTTAATTTAATTTTATTTTATTTTATTTTATTTATCTTTTCTTTTGATATTGGAAATTGAACCCAAGAGTGCTTTACCACTGAGCTGCAACCCTAATCCTTTTTAATTTTTTTAATTTGAGTGAGACTCTTGCTAAGTTTCTTAGGGCCTTGCTAAGTTGCTGAGGCTAACTTCAAACTGGTGATCCTCCTACCTTGGCCTCCTGCGCCACTGGGATTACAGGTGTGTGTCACTGACCACACCTGGCTGTGTGCTTGGATTTTTGATTGTAACCTATTAAAAGAGGTCAAGTGTAGATGAAATTTTTCACTTGTGGTGTAGTGTCGGTGCTCAAATTTTATATTTTGTATTTTAAGTTTGCTCAACCTGTACTATCTTGAATCAATTGCTAATTATCTTGCCGAAATGAAGATTCCATTGGACTGGCTCTATCAGATAGATAAGACTTGTTATTAATTGACATTTATTGTTGTACTTAATGAAAATTACTGGAGTCCTTGAAAATTATCCTTTTATACAGGTGAAATGTGCTGTGGCATTTGTCTCTATATTAAAAATATTGCTCATTGTTTTCCAAAGAAATTTTGAAATTTATCAGGAATTTTGGATCAGTCACATTTGAAAGATAGGATTTATATCAAGACCCTTTAGCAATCATCATTTATTTATAAGAGTTTATCATACTTTGAAATTTATCATACTATGATTATAATTGCCATTGGGAATCTATTAGCTTTCTTTCATCTCTCAATAACCTATTCCTACTTGGGAATAAATTTGCCATATAGCAGTCACTCTATAAATTCTTATGAATTTGAATTCATTTGAATACCAGTCACATTCGTTGCTTTGATTTGAATCTTCTAAAGAGATGTACTCAAGCCAGGTGCAGGGACATGAGGCAAGAGGATCACAAATTTGAGGCCAGTCTCAGCAACTTAACAAGACCCACAGCTACTTAACAACACCTCATCTTAAACTAAACAGAATAAAAAGGGCTGGGGATGTAGCTCACTGGTAAATTGCCCTTGGGCTCAATTTCTGGTACCCAAAACAAAACCACAAAGCAAACAAATAAAACTAAAACCCAAATAAACAAAATATTAAATAAAGAGATGTACTCAAGAAGCTGAATTTTCATCTTTCTTTTTAATAGGGATCATCTTTTCCCCCCCAAAAAAAATAAAAAAATAAACTTGGATCTCATGTCTCCCCAAATGAAGGTCACTCTACTAATGAGGGGATGAGGTAACAAAGACTAATATCTGGATTTTAATTTTATATTGAGGTCTGACATCTGTAATGTTTGTTTAACAACAAAGAAAATAACGATTTGTGCTTTCTCTGTCTCTGGTAATTTTCCCTAAGACTGGCTAATATGTCTAAGCAGCAATGACAAATACATGTTGTCTAGAGTATTGACAGTCATGGCTTCCAGGAGAACCTTGCTGAGGATTCTGGAATCAAGGCAAAAGACACTGATTGATGATCATTTTCTGTCGTGGTGGAAGAGTAGGGAGCAGGCAGGTTCACCAGGAATTTGCCTTCTCCTTTAGGCTCTGGCTGTCATATCAGAGGAATTTCAAGTTCACTTCTTCAAAGGACTCAGCAATGTGGCTGTTAGGCACCAGGATTAGACTGGTTCCCCTAGAGGTCTTTGCCAGGCTTCTTTGCAATTGCATGTTCTGTTTTTGTTTTTCTGGAATTTTTTTTTTCTCTCTCTCTTTCTCTTTTGTTTTTGGTACTGGGGATTGAACCCAGGGACACTTTACCACTGAGTTACTTGCCCAGCACTTCCCCCTTTATTTTTAGACATGGTCTCCCTAAGTCACTTAGGGCCTTTCTGAGTTGCTGAGGCTGGCCTCAAACTTGCAGTCCTCCTGCCTCAGCCTCCTGAGTTTCTGGGATTACAGTCCTGCACCACTGTGTCTGTCTGTTTTTATTTCTTATAGAAGGTATTAGCTAAGAAAAATATTCTAATACACATTTTAAGCATCAGTAGGGATGATTATTTTCAATTTGGGCATTTATTCATTCATTCTAACAACAGATACTTATATAAAGGAGTATTCTGTAACATTGTGCTTTGTGAAGTATAGAAGTTTACAGTGCTAGGGAAACAGATCTTGTCCTTCTGGACTTCTCTTTTGAATTGAGTTTCTCTAAAATTACTGTGTTGAATGGGTCTTCTAAGGCCACTTGACTCTCATAATACTTCATCTGTTATTCTAGATGCTGGGATGCAGCAGTGACTTAAAGTTCCTACTCAGGAAGCTCTTTCATTGTAGCAGGAAAAATCAGTGAATAAATATATAATGTAATGTCACTGATGCATACTGTAGAGAAAAGCAGAAGGTAAGAATTGAAAGGCCACTGAGGGCAGTGGAGTTTCAGTATTTTAAGAGATATGAATGAAATGCAGCAAGACCTTCCTGAAGACCCATTGGAAGGATGCAGAGGGGCAACAAGGGCAAAGGTCATGGGACATGTGAAAGGGCTAAGGTTAAGAGACTTGTGCTTAGAGAGTGCAATTACCATGGAGTAGACCTCGTGGTTTTGAACTCCAGCGGAGGGCAGAGAGATACAGCTGGAGACGTAGCAAGATAGTAGGCCATCATAAGGACTTTAAGTTTTATTTAAAGTGTTTTGGGAGATACTGGAGAAAACAGAGGAATTGGTAAACAGGGAAATGGTACAATTTGAATTTGTTTAAAAATATTCACTCGATACAGTTAGACTGGGGAGAAACTAGAATAAGCATGAACATCAGAAAATGAAACTATTACAAAGAGATAAGCATGATTATATTTAAAAAAATTTATAATGTATGTACCACTGTGTATACTGTTATCAAAATTCTGAGATTAAAACTTCATGTACTTTTAAGAAATTCTAAGCTAATTAGACTTCATCTTAAATTGTCCAATCTTGCTCAAATATTAATAGTTCATATTACATTATAGAGCATTAGAGAACACATACAAATCAGAGATTTCTTAATTGAGATATTCAGAGAAGAAACACCAGGCCCCACTTACCAGACCGCAATGATGCTTAGTTTGAGGTTATGGATGACAGAAGCAGATGTGTCTAGCCCTCAGCCAAACCTACATCTGGGGATGTGGAGGTCCAAATAGTTTGGATAGAAATTCCCAGAATATATGGGGTGTTGAAGAAATAATAATTGTTATTGTTATAAATCTATATTTGAATATATTAATTGGGCTTATTAAATCTTCAAGTTGGAAATAAAAATCAAAGATTTCTTCACAGTGGTTTTTGGTGGTGGGACAGGGCTTGTTGGTGTTGTTTGCAAAGAGTTTGCCATTATTCTGGCACATAGAAAATTGGATTTCTTGACTCCCGTGGTTGGAAAGCTGTAAATTAGTTCTGGCTGGTGAGTAGAAAGTGTATATATTGTCGACCAAATGTTCAATTGCTGGTGTAAGACCTTCCAGAACTCTCCTCCTCTTTTTACGTGTGACCGACATTGGCAATAGTGTTTCTCAATTAGCCAGGGTCTCTGAGTGACACCAGTGATCAATCTTCCACTCCCAACTCCCTCCATCTCAACTGTGAGGAACATGAAGCAGAAGCAAGAAATGAATCTTGGTAATATTATGCTACATACACTTGAGGTTGATTGTTACTGGGTATAACTAGCCCCTGACAAAGGCAACAAACTCTTCTATGAGTGGAAATACATGATTATTAAGTGATCATGTTTTACTCAGACTTACTAATAGGTCATTTTACTTAACCCAAGATACTTAAATTGAGAGCACAGTATCAGGTAGAATTTTAAAAACCCAGTCAGTCGTATAAGAGATTAACTAGCAAAGTATATTTAACATACCACTAGGGATCTGAAGAAAGCCTATACTTCTTAATTTTTAGATGACTGCACAACTTGGACTTAGTACACTTTTCATATATTGATTCTTTATTCTTCCCATCACCTATAAGCCATGTTCAAGAGCATGACCTGACAAAAACGCCCAACCCAATGTTCTAAAACATCTGATTCCCAGAACTAAAGTACCTTTATTTGCTTAAACCTGAAAAAGAAAGAGAGAGAGAGAGAGAAAAAGAGAGAGAGAGAACAAAATAAGAGTTGAAATATGCTAGTCAAAAGTGAGGCAGCCTAGAAGACCAGCCTCTTGTGGAGATGGCCCCAGTGAGTCCTGCCTCCTTGTAGTCACACCCTTATGAAGTCCCCTCCCTGAGTGGGCTGGTCCTAGCCATTCTCCTTTAACAATAGAATATGACAAATGACAAATAAGGCAGTCACGTCTGACATTAGGTTATCAAAGACTGTCTTCCATCTCTGACTGTTCTCTCTTGTCTTGCTCACTTGCTCTGAGGGAAGCCAGAGCCCTGGTGTGAGCTGCCCCTTGAGGAGGTCCTCATGCAAAGAACTGAGAAAGGCCTCTGACCCACAGCCAGTGAAGAGCTTAGGCCCTCAGCCTAACAGCCTGTGAGGAACTGAATCCTGCCCAGAATCACATGAGTGGGCTTGGCATCCATCCTCCTATAGTGACCATGTGATGCAACTTCATGGAAGACCCGGAGCCAGAGCTTCACTACTTAGCCTTCTGTATTTTGGGCACACAGAAATGGTGAGATAATAAAAATTTGATGTTTCAAGCTGCTAAATCTTGAGGTAATTCATGTAGAAATAAGTAAAACAATATCTTAAGTATATGCTAAAACACAATGCCAAAGAATATACATGCAAAGCTGGAGGTTTCTGAAATTATAATTTTAAAGTATCTGGGTTAAATCCAATTATTTTAATGGAAATAGTCCTCTTAGCTAAATATCCAAACTGTGTGTCCACAAGCAGAATTACTTGATAATACCCGCAAATACTGTGGTAGAGATTGTTAACACCGCCCATATCTGTGAGCTCCTGCCTATAACTCATCCTGTGTAGACCCCTTCTCCTGGAAGGAGGCCTAGGGAGACAAACATGCCTTTCAGACTCCTCAGGGACGAGGGCTCTGCCCTGTCCCCTGGAAGGAGGCCTACATGGCGTGAACCTTGCAGGTCACTCAGAGACTGGGGCCTCATACCCCTTTTCCTGTGCTCTGTGAACGGGATGTTCTGCAGTTGGTAAAATAGCTTTTCTGTGGCTTGTGAGCCTGATACCTCCTGGGTTCGCAGAATTGCTTGTTACTTTCTGTTACCGACCAATAATCTGCCGAATAAGCTAGTAACCGCTTATGCAAGGCTTAACCTTTAAGGTGTATGGCTAGCTTAAGTGCAAGCATATAAATAACAGTGTCATACGCAATAGAGACAGAAGTAGCTTCTTCTGTGACACATGCTCCATTTCTCCCCAATAGAGCTCTTCTCCTCAGATCTCAGAGTGTAGACTGAGTCCTTCCCTTGATTGGGGGTGTTCAGGCCTCCACCTGGGTTGTGGTGGTGAGCCCAGGCCTTCCTCCAACATGGCAGTCCATGCAACAATACTGTTCAGAGTCGATTTCCCCATGTGACTAGTTCTGTCCTATCAAGTGGATGTGGAAGTAAACTATTTTACTTCTGGGTTGATTCCTTTGCCCAACTTTCTAGTTACACTGTAAGTCAGAAGATGATGGGATCACCAGATAGAAGAGGTATTGAAAGGAGGGAGAAATAAACTTGTATTTTATTAAGCATGAACATTTCAGATTTTATTACTGATCATGTCATATCCAGGCTCTTATACCCAACATTTCATTGCAAAGAACACTGGAATAACAGTGTGTAGGTTTTCTGACTGCTCTCTGTATGTGGAGACAATATCATCAGTTCAATTTGTGGAACAGGCTCTCCTCCTCCACCATGGTCTAGCTAAACATCCCAAAATGGATCTAGATGAAGACTGGGCCTCTGGAAATCAGTGCCACTTGCATATTCTTCTTATCTTCAATAAACATTTATTTATACTGGGATTTCTGTCTTTTTAGTAGTGTTTCATGCATTCATTTTTGTTTTAGTTCTATACATTTTCTTATTCCTTCTTTAGAAAATGACAAATGGCTAGAGTGTGTACTTTAATACAAAAAACTATGATTTTTACTAAAGAAGCAGTTTGCCTATTCGTCTTGAGGACTGGTGTGAAAATAGCCAGAGCATAGTGTAGGCCTTTTGCTTCACTTTCATCTTTAAAGCTATATCTACAGCTGGGTTTCAAGATGTGGAATCCGTAATGGAGGGGCCTGGGAAATCCCCCTGACATTATATTTCTAAAGATAACAGTCTATTGGTTCGAATTCATGTCTACCCTGTAAAAGTGTATCAAAATAGCAGGGTTTATTCTTTCATAGATCAATCAACAAATTCAACAAACATGTATTCAGGCCTAAAAAGTGCCAGGCCTCATGTCAAATATTCAGAACACTAAGGTAAAGAAGACTCGGTCTCTGTCATCAGGGACTATAGAGGCTGTGGGGAGGAGCACCACTGATAGCATACGGGTACGAAGCAAAGGCATCCAAGTGGGGACACGGTGTCAGAGATGATCCTTTAGGGAGTGAAACAAGCACAAGCAGGAGTCCCCACCACGAGGAGGACATGCAGAATGTTCCAGGCTCTGAGGGCAGTTGGAGGAACTGAAATAAGGACAGTCTGCCCAGAGGCAGATACATCTTCCAGAGCCTTACCTTGCCAACAACATCTCATGTGGTCAGAGAAGCTTGGCAAAAAAGAGATTCCCTGACTAGAGGCTTCCAAATTCAACAGAAATTCTTTCCTTTCTGATCTTCACCACTTTCCTCCATATTGTCCATGTTCTGTAAGATGAATTTGATCAAAGGTCTCACTTTCACTCCCCCCTCCCCAAGTTTCACTGATGGCAATGGTTATTGTATTTGGCTCAAGCTCCCATTCCTAAGCCTTTCTATTTATTTGAAATCATCTGTAACATATTAACATGTCAGTGAAATGGAGAGGTTAAATACTGAAGCTTTAAACAGTTGCAAAATAAATTCTGTGGTAAAGCTATGTTTAATTTTTAGAGTGCACATTAATCAAAGGATTCATTCTGAATCCTTGTAAAATATATCAGTACAAAGCCATGTGTGTGTATCTGCCCTTTGACTCCGGAAATGCTTGTAGTCAAAACAGTCTCTTATTTTTCCAAATCTCATCCCAGAACTTGAGAGCCACCAAAATGTTCTGTTTTTCTGTCTGCTCTATGCAACTCTGTAAGTGACTTGGGAGTAAATCAGCTGGATTTATTTTAGAAACGATCTCTTTCCAAAAGTGAACCATAGAATAGTGCCACAGTGTATTCCTTGATGACAGCCAGCTGCTGGAAAAGCTATGTGGCCTGAAACACGGAGACTGCCAGGTGCCATCAGCCGTGTCCTAGGTGCCAGGAGTGATTTGTGGAATGACGCTACTCTCCCTGTGCTCATCTGCATGTTGTGGCAGGACATCCTGCAACAGCAGTTCGTCTATCAGGAAGCAGCACCATTCGCATCGATAATGTTTGCAATTAGGGCCTATTAGGCCTGATTGAAAGTGAAGTATCAGAGGTGTTATGCAATTTGAGAAAGGAGAAACAACATCTGGGATCCTGTCATCTTGGTGGGAGAAAATAATGAAAACCTGGGGCAGAGTAAATGTGAGCTTCTGTAAACAGGAAGCAAGTGGTGTGGCAAGATGGAGTTCCATGTTTGTTGATTGAGAATTAAAAACACTAGTTACCGTTATGGGATGTCACAGGGATTTCATCAAATGCTTACGCGTGTCAATTCAGTGAAAACTCATCAGAGTCCTAAGAAATAGTATTATCATTCTTGGTTTACAGTTGGAGTTTTATCAGTATGAAATGAAGGAACAATAAGCTACCAATACAGTGCCCAAGGATGGGGAAACTGAGGCTGGAGCTACTCATGAGACATGACAATTGATTTAGGCTACACTATATTTCCAGTTTACCAAGAGAAACATGGGGACTAAGGACCCTACACTTCATGAAAAATAAGGAGCAGGGCTGGCTTCATATAAGAGGGTCAGGTGCTCATCTATATGATGAATTATGAAGAATGATGCTTGAATAAATAGATCAAAGTAGATTCTACTGTCATGTATAACTAAAAAGAACAAAGAAAAGAATGAGATGCTTGGATATCCCCAGATGTTTTCAGTTATCTATAAACCAATGCCTGACGTTTCAGGGTGTAAGCATTAAACTCTTACACTATCAAAATATATTTTTAACCTGCTAAAATGCAAGAAGGGTATTTTTTAAAGCCCTAAATTAGACCTGGTATTTGTAATATGAATGAAAGGCAAGAGATCTGGCAAGGAAATGTGGGCACTCTGAGGCCACTTGATGGGAGAGATCATAACCAAGAAAGAAAATGACCGAGAGTGGAAATATTTTCTTAGACTACAATGTGAATGGTACCCCTGGGAACTTCCAAACAGTGGTGGGCAGGGAGTTGGGCCAAGGTGTGTGTGCGCACAAAGGTAATTAATTGAAGAGGACATACATTGCTTCTTTATCAAATACTTCTTAATCAGTTTCTAAGGCTCAAATTTAAAAGGTTGCCCTATTATTACACTGGACTAAGTTTAAAGAGATTTTGGAAATGTGAACAAATTCATACATTCCCTAAAGTCAAATGGACTTCACAGCATGTTCACGCTGTGACCACAGAGAATATTCATGACATCCATTCTTGGTGTTATTCCATTGTGGTTAAAATTTTAGAAATAAACCACAGCGTCAGTAGATAATAAATATTTTATTGAGCTTTGGTTAAAATGGGAAATTTAGAAAAATTTATCTAGCACTGAAGTTTTAAAAAATTAGTCTTTTAAAAAAATTATTCCTACAGGCAACCTGCTTTGAATAATTACTAAGCAGAAGAAATAAGGGATACTTTGGGGCCAGATGATAGAAAATGAAAGCTTCATGTGGTTTTTCTAGTAAGCATTCCTGAAGGGGCCTGATGGCAGAGTACATGCTTTTAATTAAATCACTGGGTTTCTTCCATTGTGGTTATGATTCTTGGGTTGGTTGCTAAATGTGCTTCTTTCACGGGGATTTGTGTATTAAGAATCACAGAAGGGGCTGAAGATGTGTCTCGGTGGTAGAGCACTTGCCCAGCATGCACAAGGCCCTAGGTTTAATCCCTAGTACTATGGAAAAAAAAAAATCACAGAAAGATGCTTTCTAAAAATGTCACATAATAAGAATGTTTTGTAGCACCGTATGAATGTTAACCATTTTGGGTAAAGATTTTTAAGATAATTGCATTCAGTATACTCAAGATGGATATCCAAAGATTAGTAGGATGGAAAGTATATTTCATTTGCCCATGCTTCCTGAAGATTCTTTCTCCCTGTATGAAATGCACCTTTACTGACAAGCATAGACATTGGAGTCTGGTGGTCACTTTGACAGGCATAGACATACTGGGTTTGAATTCTGGCTCCATCATTCTCTAGCTGCTCTACCCTGCAAATTATTTAATGTCTCTGTATCTTTATTTGCTTATCTGTTAAAATAAGAATGGTAACAATGATACAGGTCTTGGAGATCAGAACCCACTCCAGTGTTGAAGATTAAACACCCAAGAAACTTGGAGGCAGAGGCAAGGGTAAAAAGCAAGTTTTATTTAAGAAAGAGACAGTGGTAGCAGACTTCTCTGGAGAGAAAAGGGCCCAGAGCTGGGTGCCCATAGGGGTGGGTGTGTCTTGCTCTTTTATAGACCCCAGAACCCTCCACCATCTCTTTCTACTCAGCTGAGTTTGGAAAGAGCAGGAACACAGGGGGTAATCCCTTGTGTTTGATCTGGAGGTGTTAGCAACCCATGGAGTGGGGAAGCTGTTAACAACCCATTTTCTTTTCTTTGAAAATCAGCTCTCATCTTTTTAACCCCCATCATTCATTACCAACACTGCCTGCCAGACCTTCTGCCCCTGCCTCAGTTTGTGGCAGAATGTGACATTTCCTGTCCCCTCTAGCCAGGCAGAGTTGCAGGCAGATTGCTTTTTGGCAAAGAGCATGTGGGGAGTCAGTACCTGGGCTCATTTTATAGAATTATTCTCTTAACCTCGTGTTCCCACTATCCTCATGTATTTGTCCCCTTACAAATAACTTGTTGAATTGTTATAAAAATTATATGAGAACTATAAATAAGATTTTATTATTATTATTATTTTTTTCCAACTATCTTTTCCTAGCCTTTTCCCTACATCTTTCATTCTTGCATCAAGCAAGAATGGCTTCCTTCCAATACTGAATTTATGATTGTGGGATTCTTGTACATTTCAGTCATTGCAATTCCATGTGCTCAAGGTGCTGGGTATAAGATGAATAAGGTGTGATCTCTGCTCTCAGGTTACAGCCCTGCAAAGGACAAGGGATAGTCTCCTTCAATTGAAGCATTAGGCAGAATGCAATAAGGGCTTTTACATATGAATAAAATGTATGGGTAATAGAGAGGAGAGGTATTTTGATTGCAAAATGAAATATGACCCAGGAAAGATTTTCAGCCAGTGTGGTCTTTGCATTAGGCTTTGCATGAGGACATTTTAAGATGAGGGAATATGTGAGCTAAGATACTGAGGCCTAAAGGCAAAAAAATGAATCTGGAGAATTTCAGTAATTTTGTGAACTTGGAACCTAGGAATCATGCCTAGAAAGGCAACCTGGGAATCAGTGACAGAACTGTCCTAAAGATTTTGGAACTTATTTTGCTGGTAATGAGAAGTCACCAAAAGTGAAGAACAGGAGGTGAAAAATCAATCTTTTTTTTTTTTTCTTTCTTTGTATTCTTTTCCATCTGTTTTGGTCCTTCTCTATCTGGACCACTGATGGAAAAGTTGCTTTTCATTAAAAACAGTTGATCAATCCTATCTAGCCTTTCCCTTTGCCTTAGCACTAGACTTGTTTTCTGGGAAAGGAGTATTGTGTGTCCTCTGATATCCACTGTGCTCTTAACTTGTATTATGCATCCTAAATGATAGGTGCAAAGAGAACATCCTTTATAATAAATGTTCTAATGACTTGAGCTTCTCCAGCAATTAGTTTGAATGTATATACAACTAGTAGATCAAGTTTGCCTTTGGTCAAATGTTGGACCATCAACCAGGCTAATTAGTTGTTAACTTGCTTATATTAGCATAAAATAGGCTTTCTTTTGAGATAGTGCTCCTTTGTTATGCAAGCTAAGCACAAGTTTAAGGCAATGAAGTATGGAAAAAACCTGCAATCCTACTCCATGGAAAAACAATGTGAGTCTCTGCTGGGAATATTGTATTTCCATGTATGATTTGATCCTTCAGTCAGTCTTACAGTTTAGCATAAGAAGTATAAAATTTCAAGGTGCTTATTATGAGTAGGACTCTGCTTAATGCCCCTAAATTCAGCTATATTTTTAATCGGAAAAGTTCATTTTTTAAGGAAGAGAACTGTCTTTCATTTTCCCAGAAAGTAAGAGCTAGCCTTTACCAGTCCCTGTGGTTTTCTGCTTTCTCAACAAGTTACTTAACCTCCCTAAATCTGTCTCCTAATCTGTAAAGTAGTAATTATAAAGGTAGCTACTTCTACAAATGTTGTAATGATTAAGCATAATTACGTATGCAAAGCTAGTTGAGTGCGTATAACCCAGAGGTTCAGGTAATTGCATCACCTTTCAAAAAGGATTAAGCTACTTTTTTTTTTTTTTCTCAATAAATTTTCTTCATTTATTATCCCAGGTCAACCTTTTTTTTTCCTTAGTGCATTTTAATTATACAGAATAATGGGCTTCATTGTGGCATAACTGTATATGCATACAACATACTTAGATCATCCAACTGCCAATAGTTTCCTTCCCCTCCCTGGAGCTCTCCTCTAATCCCCTTCCACTTCTCCCTTTTCTTTCATGGTGTGTCCCTTGGCTAGATTCCACACAGGAGAGAAAACATGTAATACTTGTTTTTCTGGATCTGGCTTATTTCACTGAACATGACTAATAAACTTTAAACCATCACACACCTCCATGTGGTCACAGTTGTTAGGATCAATGAACATGCATTCTATGGACTTGGACAATTGAATAATGCTAAGCATCCACCACTGTCACAAGTATTGATACAGGTTTTGGAATCAGGACTGGGTCTTTGTTCCCCCAGTGTTGAAGATTAAACACCTGAAAAATGCTGAAGCAAGAAAACAAGTTTAATTTAAGGGATAGAACAGAGATGTGCTTCTTCCAAGAGAAGGAGACCCAGAGCTGATATCTGTGGGAGTAGGGGTGTCTTATCTTTTTATAAACCTCAGGTTTCCTTTCCATTTATGCCCCCTCCTCCTCCTATCTTGCCTTTGTGACCAAAAGGGAGGAAAAGAGCAGCCCAGGGGTACCCATTAGCAATTCCGTATGTGGGGAGGAGCAATTCCCAGGTGGTACAGGTAACCTTGGTAACCAGTTGAGGGAGAGGAAGTGCTCTGGAGATGTTAGCATTTCATTTCCTTTTCTTTGAATTAGCCCTCATCTTCCAACCTGATCATTCATTATTTATGCTATCTGTCCTTTGTCCCAGTTTCAGTATCATACAGAAATCTGCTGCTCTGAAATGCTCCATGCTATTATTTATCTCCTCCCCCCCCCCCCCGCCCCCTGTAATCTCTGGCAATCATTGATCCCCTCAGTGTCTCCATAGCTTTGCCTTATCCAGAATATCATATTGTTGGAATCAAGCCTTTTCAGATTGACCTTGTCAATGACATTGTCAGTGTTCTGAATTTTGATTATTCTAATAAGTATGTAGTGACATCTATCTCATCACTGTTTTAATTTGCCTTTCCCTGATGTCATATGATATTGAACATCTTTTCATTTGCTTTTCTGCTATCTGTGTATCTTCTCGGGTTAGGTGTCTGTTCAGGTGTTTTGCTCATTTTTATATTGGGTTGTTTGTTTTCTTATTATTGAGATTTAAGAGTTCTTTGTATATTTTGGATATCAGCCCATCATCAGATGTGTCTTTTGCAAATACTTCTTTGCAGTCTGTGACTTGTCTTCTTTTTCTCTTCACCCAGGTCAACCTTTTAAATTAAAAATAAAAACGTAATTAGAAAATCCCACAGAGGAACAAAACAGCATTTGAACAACCAAAGGAAGTTGCATAATTTTTTACAAATGATTTTTGTAAAATACTGAAGTAGTAGCTTTTTCTAGTTCAGTTTTTAAAAGGATAAA